>VYZS01021480.1:4751-18426 GCA_013400695.1 Neodrepanis coruscans
GGCAGTAGATGGAATTAGACAGTCACAAGTTTTGAATATGTCTTGTGCATCCCCCTCCACTCTCAGGAATCCAGAACAGCTAATCTTGAAAGGGAAATGAGCACATCCTTCAAAACCAAATACCTGGCATCAGATGTGCAGTTAAAGAATTACTTCCAGCCTTAATAAGCTAATCTAGAAAACAGCTTGCTTTCCTAAACTTGCTGCTTCTCTCAGACTTTTTGATTGAATAGTTGTAACAAGTAGTGGGCAATTGTGGATTCCTTGGATTAACAATTATGGATTGTTAACAATTGTGGATTCCTTAGATTTGGGGGATAAGAATTTCTATACCCAAAATTTTAATCTGGGTAATTGACACTATGTATTTTTCTACAAAGTATTTAGTCTCATTATGTCTTACAGTTCTACAAACACCATATATTCTATTAAAAGTAACAGAGAGACTCTGTGCTTAAGAGGTTGCCTGCAGGTGGTTATCGTGTGAGTAATAGACACACTATTGAAGCAATTCCTTTTTGCACATCAATGCCAGAACAACAGCCTTTAGAATATTTAGATTCTTTTGTTGACTAAAAACCTCTGAGGTATCCATCTCTCCAGGTGATGACCTTTAGTGAAGAGAAGTTACTGTCTTCTAAAACTTTTACGGGCTACAAGCTGACTGTCAGGACAAATAGTTCCTTTTGCAGGTCAGAATCAAAACCTGTTGCATTAAATTATACTTGTTGCCATGGCAACACATTTCTTTGCTCACACTTCATTTTGCACTCTGAATGGCATGCCTAATAAAAAATCAGGACTTTCTACTTTAGCCATCTCAAATGTACATCTGGACTCCATCCCAGACTATAGGCTCCTCTAGGAAATATTCTAACTCCAGTTAAAAATACAGTTCTTAACCATTTAAGGGTGGCTAGAAATAGTGTCCCAGAAGGACTGAATTTCAGCACAAAGCACTTTGATAGAGAATTTTGCCTTGGACAATACTTTAAAAACTTACTCATCTAATCTTCGTGGTTTTACCATGACAGCCTGTGACAGTGTCTTACTGCAGATGCACTCTTGATTCTTCCATTCCTGGTTCACGCTTGGTGTAGGGAGCAGGGCTGAGTTACAGAAATGCTGCCCAGAGCATTCCAGTGGGCAGGAGAGGCATTTTGCTTTGTCCCCCATCAAGCTTTACCCCAATCAAAGAAAACAAAGAGCAGGTTTTGAAGATGCTGTAAACTTTACCCTCACAGCTGGAGGCAGAGTGAAGCAGTGGCAGCCAGCAATAAGGGACAGGCGAGAAGAAAACAAAAAGTGATGGAAAGAGACAGTCTCTGCATAAAGAATCCATTCTGTGCCTCTGTTGAGAAGTCTGAAAGTCCCCTACTGGGGAAAAGTAACCATTAAAATGTTCATTAGAAAGACTATTACCTTGGGCATTTATTATTTATTGCAAGTCTTTATAAGCCATTACTCTTCAGATATATTCCTATGAGTCCTCATGTACACTCTGTCCTGCTCCAGTCTGTTAGCAGACCAAACATCGTACAGCAAGTGCCAGCGTTGCTCTCTGGCAGTGGGATGTTTGGTTACAAGGAGGTTTCTTTAACATGCACAGCTAGGACTGATATAAAATTTAAGGTTTTGTTGCTTAATCCACAAAGTATGTAATTTTAGACTATCTAAAGGAAAAATTAATGCAATTAAAAATAAAGATGAAGTTACTCTACAGGGTTTGTTCAGCAGTGCTGGTGGTTTTAAGAAGGATAAAATAATATTACAAATGCTAGTCATGCACACACTACCCATTTCACTGCTCCAGCTATGTGTCTGCGTTAGCTTCTCAGCCCCATAATATGAAATTCTCTACATTATTTACCTCTAGTGTTTGATTGTTTTGCTTTTATCTTCTCCAGAACTTGCCTGTAACACAGTTCTTCATTCAGCATTTGAAATAGAGTAGGTTGAAAATATAAAAACTACATATTAAGGTTATATATTTCTACCTGCGCAGCATGAAAAACAAACACCAAAGAATGCCCGGAGACTTGGCATGTACCCCTATTTTCTCATTTCTTACTGGAAGTAGATGCCAACTGACAACATACAAATTTTCATTTGGTATATTGGTTTACCAAACATTCTCCCATATCCACCCAGATCCTACTGGAGGACACATGGTCTGCTGGAACACTGCTTTATCAAAGATTCACAGCACACCTTCCTTCTGTTGAAGCGCAACTCACTGAGATGCTGGGTTTAGCATTTGGTATAGGTTTCAGGGTTGTATCCATGATGATTCTCCAACCTCAGTATATAATTACACATCTGCCACAATGCTACAGGTAAGTCTGCCATTACCTAAGGCAGACTCCTTTATACAGCAAACATTGCCAGAGTGCACTACAAGCTTATGAAACAGAACACAAACAGTTTTAGAAAGTTTTCAGCCCTATTATGTCACACTGCAACTACAGAAATATTCCTACTAGTTGGCGCTCCTCTGAATGAAGACTCAGATTCAAGATAACTCAGAGGTGAAAAGCAACTTTATATTCTCTAAAGAAATACAGAACTTTCCAGACTTTTAAATTGGTCATACTATCACATGTGACATACACAGTAAGTTAGGTTTAATCAGTTACTAGACTCTGCAGACCACCTCAACTCCAAAGACATTAGAAGGGCAACAAACTGTTCAGTGAAATTAAATCCAGAGGCCACCTGACTCTAAAGCTCTTGTCATAAAATCCATATGCATTTGATATCCAGATCTTCTTAAATTAAGAAGATTGGAGACATCCAATATAAGAGAGACAATAGTGCACATGAATCAGATCTTCTCTACTGATCTAATTCTGTTGTTTTCCCAGAAGTATCCCTGCACTTGGGAATTCTTTTAATTATGGGAATGAGAACTAGGCTCCCCAAAAAACATCATGTAGCCTTAATGATATACAGTGAACAAGCAATAAATAGAATATTAAACTCCACTTTCATTCTTGTCCGGACAAAAGAGCATTAAACTTAGCAATGATTCTTTTCAAAGATGTTCTCAGTTTCCTATTTTATAAAGCCATTGTTCGACATGGTTAACATCAAGTAAACACTGATATGGTAAGATATTACCTGGTAATATGGCATCAATAAAGACAAAGGAGTAAAATTTATTTTCACTTTAATTATAAAATTGTGTTGTTAAGGCTAACTGGAGACAGGGGAATAAATTGGTTCTTTTTGTCCCTTATAGAAGGAATTACTCTAAAGATGGTTTTCTAGCTTCCTTTTTAATGAATGTGTACCTTATTGAGGGGAAAATTTCAATTTTTCTTCATGTTCAAAATGCATGAAGATTAAGTCTGGATTAAGAGTTACAAAAATATTAAACTCAACAGACTGGACAGAAAGAGAATACTTTCTGTTATTTCATTTTCATCATCTGACAAGAAACAATTCCTTTAAGATACTTACGTTCTGGTGCTCTGTCCTCTCCACATGTGTAGATGTTGTCAGTTAGCCAGCTGCAGTTAGAATATAAGAACTATTCTTGGCATATGTTAATTGATCTCTATGTCTAGGAACCCAAGGATATGATAAGGATATGATACATGCTTCTAGTACACAGAAAACAGTCCACGTAATATAATACTGTAATGAAAAAAAAAAAGAATTTCTGTTCAGAGTGTGATTCTGTAAGTTACTATTTATAACTTGCCCACTCTTAAAATCTGGTTTTCCAGACACTTTTCCATATGTATTGGGTTTTCTGTGGCCATGTTTTTGTAGCAGCGGGGCAGCTGTAGGAGAGGCTTGTTCGAGAAGCTGCTGGAAGCTTCCCCCATGTCCAGCAGAGCCAGTGACAGCTGGCTACAGGCTGGACCCAGCGCTGGCCAAGGCCAGGCCAATTAGAAGTGACAGTAACACTTCTGTGATAATATATTTAAGAAGAGAGGTAAAAAAAAAAAAAGATGAAGACGGTCACCAGAGAAGAGTAGTGTGAGAACATGTGAACAACAATGAAGACACCAGGGTCAGTGGAGAAGGAGGGGGAGGAGGTGCTCCTGGCACCAGAGCTGAGGTTCCCCTGCAGCCTATGATGAAGACCATGGTGGAGCAGCTGTGCCGCTGCAGCCCATGGAGGACCACAGGGGTGCAGAGATCCACCTGCAGCCCATGGAGGAGCCCACACTGGATCACATGGATGCCTGAAGGAGGCTGTGACCCTGTGGAAAGCCCATGTTGGAAAGGAGGGGAGGGGAAGGGAGGGGAGGCAGTATTAGATAAAATAGATAAAGAAGATATTCAAGGAGAACTTCATTACAGGTTGTTCTGACCCACATCAAAAGTCTTTGTCAACACTAGAGAAGAGGGCTTATAATTTTGTCATATTGAATGGATATTCAGATAAACAGGTAAACTGGGATTAATTTATTACAGTTTATAAGCTCTACACTTTTCCAGACAGAGAAAAATAATGTGAATGCACAACTGCAATAATCCCACAGCATTCACTTAATCAGTTGTAAAATATTAGTTATATAGTAGATATCTAGCACTTCTCTGTGTCCTAGGACTTGCTGGCTGAAGACAGACATCTTCTTTGTGTGTTTTCAATAGATTTCCTCTATTACACCTCCTGAAGTTACTTGAAAGAATTTAATATTCTCACTTCCTCGTAGGTAAATCACTCCTATGTTTTTCCTCCTGGAGTTTATTGTCTTTTCCTGTATTGTGTTTAGATTGAGGTCAGTGGTTCTGGTCTCTGCTTCCTTCCCAGCTACCCAACCTTCTGCCTCTCTTCGAGGCAGGAAAACTGAAGTGATAGTCAGTGGCAAAGTGAAGGTCAGAGATTTCCCTGGTTGTCCTTCAACACTTACCCATAGCAGTCTGAGTAAGCAGCAGTCCTTATATATCAGATCTGCCTGATCTCTTGAGGACACTCAAAGAATAAAATTTCATGACTAAAGACTCCTTTGTGAGAAATCCAGTCATTTCTAATACAGTCCTTCACCCAAGTGAAATGTTTTTCTTCACAAAGTGTTTAAAGTTTTCTCTTAAATCCGGTTTACATCTCATCCCAGGTAGGATAGGATGTGAACCAGCTGAGGTATGTCTGAACAGAAGTTTACATCCATTTAGCTTCAGTTGAATTCCCATTTAGACAAAAAGCATCATTTTATGCACTTTTATTATTTTTTCCTATAATGTTTTAGCATGTCTTTCAAAATTCTGAGTCAGTCCACATTTCACAATAATTTCTGTTGTTCTTCAACTCAGTTTTTAATTAAGAGTCTCTCTATATATAATATTGTGCTGGAAGTGGGAAGATTTGTTTTAAAATTGTAAATCTAAGCTTTAATTGTGAATGATTCTCATTTCTGATTATCAATTTACAGTCTTCAAAAAGTGGGTATTCAGTGTTCTCTGATATCTTACAGAGTTACTGGTGTAAAAAGTTTATAAGTTTTTACCAATAAAGCAATCTTAGTCCAAAGCCTGTCTTGAAGCAGTTGCTTGATGGTTACCCAGCAGAAAACATATAAATACAAATATTAATCAGTTATAAGGGGAAGACTGGCTAACAAGACAAGTAAAATGCAGTTGTGCTACAAGGGGGTGATAATTCTCATGCAGAGTCAATAGATGAAGAAAATGAAGGCCTCTGCAGCATTTTGTCAAGAATTTCATTGTTTGCTAACACAAGTCCAGCTGAAACAGACAAAAATATCATCACTTCAAAGCACCACTTTTTATTTCTAGCAACATGATGTGCCCTGGAGCATACAGCCTCACAGTCAAGGCATTACCAAAGATACCAGGCACCTGCCTTCAATTTCCTTGTGTCAATAATGCACGCATCTTCAGTGGGACTCTCATATGGTGATATTATGCTCACTTCTGCTGTAGGGGTCCAGTTTCCAGAGCAGACTGCACAGTCAGCCCAGGTTACAACTCCTGTGTGATCAAAAAGCACTCAGGTGGCACGGAGTGCATGGGATCCCCAGCAGCCAGAGGCTGATTCAGTAGGTCAGGCTAAATGGACAAGTCTGTCAGGAATTCTTTGTTACAGCGCTTCTTTAAACTCACTGCTCATCATAGGAATTAACCCCTTCGGTATTCAGGGCCCTCACACATCCCTTAGGGTGAGGATGTCTAGATCAAACTCACTTTCTTTGTTCTAAGCAGCCAGTGTTAATATCATCATTCACCTTAAGCTATAGCACAGAGGACAGGAGACTTCTGTGGGAAACAACCAATCAGAAACTTACACCCACAGCCTCTTTAGGATCCCAGATCCACATATTCCTCACTCAGCAGAAAACCCAACTACTTCCAGGTAAGCCCGAGTTGTTCTTATTTGAGACGAAAAATATGGCATTGAATGTTTGGGTAGAAGCTCTGACACACAGCTCAATGTTGCACCACCAGCACCATCCACACTGCTAGATGGAAGCAGCCACAGCTGCCTGTTTTTGTGCTGTTGCCATCACAAACAGACCTACCAAACCTAACCCTTCAGGACAAGTCAAATCAGGGAAGCCCACTTTGTAACTGCTGATGATGCTTTCACCATGCCAGGACCCTCAGTCTTGCCAAAATGGTGTTACATCTGAAGCAGTGCTCCTTAAAAAAAAAATATTCACAAAATTGCATTTCTGGGCTTCTAAAAAATGCAATGATTGCGGATAGCCTTGCAAACTCTCGATCTTAGCTGAAATTTAGGCATCTGAGTCTCACTTAAGGGACTTGACTACTTCCTTTACCCAGTACAGATGGGTCTATTTATGGCTAAGAACTGTATGTATACTGGTAGATTAAGCAACATCAGATCCCTTTCCTGTCAAAGTGGTAGGGCTGCCGTGACACAGTTGTAGTCTGGGTCAGCTAGCATTTGGGAGAGTGCCAGGTTACATCTAATTCCTACCCACATCTCAGAAGTTAGTATATGCCAGAGGCTGATTTCAAAAGTCAGTCTGGAATTTGGGAGTGTAGGAGACTTCAACAGTATGGACACAGGTCCTTCCAATTGCAAATATGTTTAGAGCCAAACTCACTAATATGACAGTGAGGACAGACACAGAAATGTACAGACACAGAAATCCTTTTGTGTCTTAGCAACTATGTTCCACAGTCCAAGTCAGCAAAGCAAAGAGAAGAAAATATATTACACAAAGAAGGTTTGGCCTATGTTGGAAACCTTCTGTTCTTGGAGACAAAAAATAATCTGTTAATGACAGGACATACCATATTCTTAAGTTATAGAGTTGCAATTGTAAAATGGAAACACAGGCATACAGCTGATAAATAGCCAGAGAGAGTATTCACAAAGCTGATTATAAATATGTGCTCCAATAGCTCAGGGACTCTGAGGATTGAAATCATGAGATACTCTACACGGCAACACAGTTATTTAAATACCTCCTTCTTTCACTGGGAGTTCAGCCATTATTCAAAGAGAGGAAATATATTCACTCCTGAGTGCTCCAGACATGGGACAGTTAACGAAAAGCTTTCTGAACAAATGAAACAAATGTGGTATCCCACAGGAAGACTGAACAACAGCTTCTGTCACACCCTCAAAACCAACTGTACCTGAATGAACAGAGGCTGGAAGATAACTGGGTTCATGAACAGCAGTGTTTATTTAAGCCTACCTCTCCTCCTCAAGGGTTACTTTATTTTATTTATGTAGGTTTAAAACTTCATACAATTGCAATAAATACAGCTGATAGCATGAAAACTATTAGATTAGCGCACAAACTGTTGAGGCTATAATGCTATTTAAATGGATATTCAACAAAGCTGTAACCATTTCTACAGCTGTTTTGGAAAGTCTCTCTTTAGCAAAACATGTTGGATTGTCATTTTAAATGTCTGTGCTTCCCATGCTGGTTTCCTGAGGAAGGGTTTGTGGATGGACTTGTTTATTTACTACATTTTTTTTACTCCACTTAGCTGTAGCTGTGGATTCCCCAGCCTTGTGAAAGTAGTCATTAGTTGCCTTTTTTGGCCAGGAGAAATCTGTAAAGATATTGACTCTTGTCCAGAAGGTTCCTGGAATTTCTACCAAACTTATATAAGAGCTTAATAAAGTCAAATTTAATTTTATGTAAGGTAAGTTACAAGACCATAGGTGTTTTGTGAGAACAAAGAGCAAAAGAGATTACATTTACCGTTCTGAACTAAATCTTACCAAGTTCAAATGGAACTTGTTAAGGTGATTGTTCTCCAACTGGAGCAAGACCACAAGTGTCAGACTGTGACATCTTAAAATGGAGCTAAAGGAAATCAGCATCACCTACATCCACATACCTTCAGGCTATTTTGAAGGCAAGTTTCTTGTCTGTGCCAACCCAAAAGCAGCAATAAACTTCCACAAAAACAATGGACAATCACAGTGTTTATGACCTTCTGTCCCTTTAGTGTTGACCTTTTTTTCTCTGGGAAACAGAAAGCAACCTGTTCTTATATGTTTTTAAAACAAACGTTTCATCACAAATGCCTCCCCATGTGGAGGAAGGCATACAGAGCAAACACCTAACAGATTTTAGTCACATTATTTATTATGCTGTTAGAAGAAGAACAGATGCTACAGCAAAAAGTGAATTATGAAGCCAGCATAACAGTATAAAATATAATGAAATACTACCTCTTCAGAAGACATTTATGCACTTGGCACTGGACATATGAAGCTTACCAAAATACTGCCTTACGTAGAGTGCAAGTCCTATTTATAGAAGTTATGTCCCTGACAAGAGTATCTATCATTTTCTGAAGTCTGCAGTTTTGTAGTGACTTTCAGCCACATTCATAATGTCAACAGTCAGTCACTCTGCATGCAGCACAACCACCTGAATGCTATTGTACTGATCACTGATTATGGAGTTGTTTTGTATTATTACATACTTGTTGGGTGAGAGCAATGCAAAGTGCTATTTCTCATTTCAGCTGGCTGGAAGGACTTGCCGATTCCCGACAATCATCTGTTCTGACTAAATCCTCATGCTTCAGGATATTATGAGCTATGTAAAGGTTAGAAAAGCACCTACTGCTTTCCCACCTCCTCAAGAAACCAGAATGACAAGCTGACATCAGCCCAACACTTCTTGCTTTGGTATGCTCACAGATTGGCTGACACCAGATTCAGTTTAAGATCTTGCTCTTCAGCACAGATCAAGGACTGGGCTTCATAT
The DNA here is from genome assembly GCA_013400695.1 of Neodrepanis coruscans. Lineage (NCBI taxonomy): Eukaryota > Metazoa > Chordata > Aves > Passeriformes > Philepittidae > Neodrepanis > Neodrepanis coruscans. The sequence goes on from VYZS01021480.1 coordinate 13,937, forward strand.
ATCTCATGTACTACCTTGCTTGACAGCTTACCATGACCTAGCATGACAGCTGTGGTCATCGGTAATCACTGCCAAAAGGGAGGATCATAGGAGTGGGTGGAAAGGAAATCAGACATTCCTGGCAGCTGGCCTGCAGCTCTGAAGCTTCCTTTCACCAAACATCAGACTGAAAACAGTTCCACTTGCTGAAGAGAAAAGTATGGGCTTCCACTTTTCAATCACTTTTTCTTAGTGAAGCATACAAATGGTTTCCTTTCCCTGAAAAGAAAAGGAGAAAAGAGAAAAGGCAAAGGGAAAAAACACCATGTGTTCACGCAGAACAGTAAAAACAAAGGACGTTCCTCCCTGGTTTGTTACTGTCATTTTTGTTAGCAATAGTAGATTAGGTAGGCAGGGAATGACGGCTCTTGGAAAGCAAAACAGAGAAGTGTTTACCATATAAACAGAGAATGAGAGTTACACAACACAGAAAAGTTTTGACTTGTTTCTTGTTGGGAATACTACACAGAAAAGTATATATTACAGAATAATTTAATACGTGTTTATACTGTTAAATTTTCACAAATTCAGTAAATAACTACAAAGTGCTTCCTCTCAAGGGCTCAGCAGAACTGTCTCTACCTCCAAAGAAAATAATCCAATTTTTTTCTCATAAGTAACCCATATGAACCCAAAGAAATTCTATGGCATTTAGTCCCATAAACAATTCTCTTCGAAATGTGGAAGAGGTTCTGCTTGTCTGGCTAAAATTGCATCTTTTTTAGGGCAAATGGAAGAGAAAGTAAGAACGAGGAACAACCACTGACAGCAATTGTGAAATAATATGGTCTACAACCCACTGATTTGAAGACAAATAAGTAATATTTAATGGCTAAATCTACCATGGTAAAACCCAAAAATTCAAGAATTTCCCTGGCTTCTGGGCCAGCCAATAATTTCAGAATGGTATTGTGAAATCCTACGGCTATTTGTTCCAGCTGAGCCTGCTTAATTAGAATTCCTCAGCACTTAGACATATTTCCTTAACAGCAAATGATACAAATAATCACTTCAGGAGACAGTGGAATAAATAACATGGGCTCTTTTTTTTAAAAAAAAATATTTTTGTTATAAAACTGAAAGACAAAAGTAATAGCAACTGTTCCGAAACAGATTTTTATCAAACCAAATGTGATCAAAATCTTCCTAAAGTTTCTGAGGTTGTACAGACTGACTGTTTAAAAGTCTTTCTCTAATCTCATTGCCACAACTCTTTCAAGTGAACAAACATGCAAAGACATTTCAATCACTATGGCAATGTTGACTCAAAGCATTGTTAACTCTACCAAAAGACTGTGGGAAGCACAGTAAAATGATAGAAGGTTTCTTTTATTAATCTGTGATGAAAACCAGGCTTCTATTGATGGAGGGAGCAGGGGGAAGGGTAAAGATAGGCTTGTCTGTTTAATGCTTGGCCCAGATATAGGTGATTTTTTTTTAGAAAAAGCAAGCAGCTGAGCACATTGCTTCTGGCTGTGTCTTTCTGTAGGTTGCCGGTTGCCAGCACTCACAAAGCCCAAGTTATGTAATGTGCTCCTATCAGGAATCCGAGTTCAAAAACATTACATGAAGTCCCATGCTGTTCTTGCCGGAGCAATTGTTTCTGATAATGAAAAGTCTGTATCACCCTGATTCAGCTGTCTTGGCCCTCTCCGATGGCAGAACTTTGTGCTTTCCCTCAATCTCTTCTCTCTCTCTCCCAATGGTCTCTGCTCATTTCTTAAGGAGACTGTTTCCTTCCCTAACCCCCTTCACTGGCTTTTGCCAGAGAAAAGAAAAATAAAGGAAGAACTTTTCCTAAAAGCAGGAAAAACAGTTTTTGCCCTCCCATACCTCTGAAACAGGCTGGTTTTCCTTGCTTATCATTTGGAAAACCTTGTTTCTTTGGCTAGTGCAAAAGAAAGAATGGATTTACTATTGAAAGTATATTCATCACAATACAGTATTGATAGAATAGCTTTTCTGACTTAATTTTGAAAATAAAGATGTTAATTTCTGCAATCTGCCTCCCAGAAATATGTTTACTCTTGATGGAATCATCTGAGAAACTTTTCAGGAAAATTTTGCAATTTTTCGCAGAGATAATTATTGAATAACTTGTTGAGTGAGGAATTTCATTTGCAGTCACTCTGACACTTTATATCATTAGAATCAATCAAGCGCATGAATAAGAGCATGTAAGTATTTAAGGTAACTAAATTAGAGTTCATAGAGAGGAAATAATGCAGGACAGCTCTTTCGATTTGTATTCATTAGGGTTTTTATGCCAACATAATAATGTGTAGATATTAGTCAATACATTTCAGCATGTAAATAACAGCAATCTACTTTCTTGGTTAAATTTAAATAGAAGAAAAAAAGTTAAGTAAAATTTTAATAAGTCAACCTTAGTATAAAATCATAATACAGTCTTGAACTCTAAAACTAATAAACTGTACTTTCTTATAATTCTGCTTCCAGTGTAATTTCTAATATAGTTAACAAACAGCTCATTCTTTAAGAAAGTGTGAAATTTGATTCATATCATTGTGTCTAAGTAAAAAGAAAATTTAGGCAAAATTTTGCCTAGAGGTTGGATCCATGACAGTCAGTCAAAGGATTCCCACTTCTTTCAGCAGACTTCGACTCAAATACTTAGAGTCAGAATATCTAGGCAAGATGTATTTAATATTAAAGTAACAATTTATAAGGTACTGGAGAAGTGTACTGATAGAAACCTTCAAAGCACAATTAGACAGATTGACAAATAAAATATCTATATGTAAATCTCAATGTATTTCATAATGTGTGTTGAAATAAAGGAGATAAAAGTTGAAGAATATAGAAGTTATTCTAAAACAGCAACAGGAAGTTTTATTATTCTTTTAGACTCAGTTAATTTTCAAATAATTATCTTATATTTATGAAGAAATTCTTCTTCAGTTATTTTAACTTAAATTTCAGGGATCTTGTTTATTGATTTATGCTTTCTAGTTTCCTTGCTTTAAAATGAGGAATCCTAGAAAGAAGGGAATAGAAATTTATCAGGCACAGTTTGTTTTTAAAAATTCAGTCTTCAATTCTAAGACAAAGATCACAAGTACTTTGCTCTATTAATTTGTAGTCTAACAAGTCTCAAACAGTATATGTGGAGGAAAGTTACCTTTTGTTTCAATAAAAAGAACACTTAAAATTGCTAATATTAAACTTGAATGGGTAAATGTTAATTAAGATTCTTTTACTCTAGCAACTCCAACATTCTTGCAGTGAAGATAACCAATTAATTTCTCCTACTCTGAGGCACAGAAATGTTGACCATCTTCTCAAGTCACTCAAAGAATCAGCAACAGAACTCAAGTACTACAGGTTCAAGATCCTACTTATAAGAAATACCTTAAAAATGAAACAAAACACAAGAACTGCCTATAATGACTTGGACCTCAAACCCTATTACCACTTCAAAAACCTCATAGGTCCGGCTTCAAAGTGTTCCAAGAGAAACCCAGGCAATACTGTTTAATTGACTGTAAGTCACAAGGCTATACAAGAGCTGCTTCAGTTTTTATAACCGTAAAATAAGGCTAACAGCACCAAACTCTTTCTAAAACGCTTTGCATTTTTTTCAGATCAAGACAACATGGAGCTATACTGACATTGGACCTATGCCTACAGAAATCAGACATAGCTTACAGATTCAAACACGGTTCATAGACTATATCATTCCAATCTAGAGCTCTGAGAAAACATGGCAAGTGTCAGCTTGCTGCTTCATGAAAAAACATTGTGAATGAAACATGTAAAAGCAGCAGCTGCATAAGCAAAGAATAGAAACCCTGATTTGTACAGCTTACAGTCATTGAATGTCATACTATAAGCAAAACAAAATATTTATTGCTACAAGGTTTTATGTAGTTTGATTTCTTTTTTCCCTCTATTTCATTAAACTTCAAAATCTTAATGTCTCATTTATGTTGCACACAATTTATAAAGTAATGCCAATTGCCTACTGTGGTGGTTTTACCACAAATTTAGCAATTTTGGACAAGAGATTCCAAGAGAAGTCACAAACACACCCCAAAATGAAGAAAACACACAAATATCACAGTTTATTTCGCGCACACACAAAAACCCGACAGATAAAGTGCAAACAGACAAACAAATTAAGTTTCCCAGAGCCCGTTTTTGGGATGAGGACGCTCTGGAGATAGTGCTTGTCTCTCTCTGGGCCCCCGTAGAGACACCGGGGTAATTAGAAGAAACACGTGGCCAGTCTGAGGACCCCCTTAGCTCAGCGTGAGCTTCTGCCCGGCTTTGACTGAAGGAGAAAAACTCAGGAAAAATTAGAAACCGCGCGCGCGCCCCTCTCTCCACTTTCCCGATAGCCCAGGGAGGGGTTTAGTGCTGATGGAGGAAGAGATGTGGTCTTTGGTCCCCAGCAATAGTCGCCGATGATTGCCAGACCACTCACCCCC
>VYZS01021480.1:19546-33066 GCA_013400695.1 Neodrepanis coruscans
AGTTCTGAAATAAACTCTTTTTTGATTGATACCATTAACTTCAGCAGCAGTCATAGAGACACAGAAATCTGGACACTTTTCAAAAGTGTTAGTGAAGGAATATAATTTATTTCAGTATCTAATCTTCAAAACATGATTACAACATGTTCATAAGGTTTAACCTCAAATTCAGAAAACACAGACTATTTGTCCTACAGCCAATACAGATAATGGACCTCAGAGAACTGGGTGACTGGGGGAAAGCACTGTAGTGAAAATAACTACTTTCACCAGTTTATACCACTCAGTTTCTCAGCACCATCAGTAAAGGATTGCTACAAGGATTTTCATTAGAACAGAATACAGCAAACTCATTCCCTGGTAAAGTATCAGTCCTGCTTTCTGAAACACAAGATTTTACTTAGAATGTCTTTCAAACTGAAGCTTCTGCATACTCAGAAAGTAGTAATACAAGAACTAGCACAAGATTTGTGGCCCATTCTATATTCCAAGTCAATCACAATGATTTTGTGCAACTAGTCATTGAGTTATAAGGTACAAATGTATTTGTACTGATGTTGGATAGAGAAGGCTCCTTTTTCAATCAGGACCAAAGTTTTAATTAATTCTTTCTACATTCCTCAGAAATACATGCTAAAAAGCATGTCAGTGGTTTATGTCGGTTCATTCCTCTTTGAATCTCACTATTTCAGAGTAGTAGAAGGTATTTGAAGACATAGAGTTGATTTTTGTTTGAATATTATGGCTGTCTTTGTCAACAAGATTCATCCCGTCTGCTTTTACCTATGTAAGAGATGGATATCATCTCTAAACCTCATCTAGGACTCTTGCACCCTATTCATCAGAAAACAAATTTGGGACTACCAGAGTGCAATCACCTCATCCTAATTTTAGTAGTAGTTTACATAGTTCAGATGAATCATTCCCTGGACATCAATAAAAAAAAGAAATCAAAATAGCATATTACTCACATATATCTAAAGTCATGTTTAGACTATTAAGTGTAGGTGAAATGCATTTCACGTTTACTGATTGGCATCCACTTAGGATTGGACAATTTTAGACTTACATCATGGACCTTCCTAGGCCATTATAAGAAAACCCACACTAAATCTCCACCCATTAGTAAGAATAAAATTATGGATGCCAGCAACTTCTACTAAAAACAAAAACTATACCTGTCCCTATGGCACTGTGCTTCATGAAATCACATTGTTTATAATATCTCAAATAAATTGTAACATTTGTAGTCTCCAAAATAAACACCAAAGAAGTGCAATATTAAAGAAGTTTGTACGATTCCAAGTAGTTATTAATAAGACAGAAAAACCATGTGCATATGCTGGCAGAACAATACCTCATGAATCATGCACCTACTGTGAACAAATATTTGTTGGAGAGCTTCACTGGGGTTTTTTGATGTATCATACGGCATTCATGGGATGATATTTGAGAAGAGAGGATGAGCAATGAAAGAATAAATGTTTGGGGTGAAAGTAACAGCCATTTTAAAACCTTTGGCTGGACCTTTTCCAAGACATTTCACCAGTACTCCTAGATACAAAAAGTATCAGTCCCATCACAAAGTTGCCTAAAAAAATAAGAGAATGAACTCAAAGCAGAATAATTATGCATCCCAATGAACCATCAATTTAAGCTAATGATGTAGGAGTTGACAAATGCATAGTAATCTCCACATGTGACAGAGGATTTTATGGCTAGTATCAGCTTCACTAATTGTCTTCCTGGATAATCTAATGATCTTACGATCAGGACAGGAGAAGCACAAGCATTTTCCGATGAAAAACTTGAGGCAGCTATCTGACTCTTGGCCAAAATCTCTCCCTCCTTCTCTCCCCATAACATCCAAAGTATTCTAACTCTCTCCGGTAAGGGTATGTGATCTCAAAAAGACCCAACAGAAATGAAATATCTATCTCAGATGATGGACACACAGGATCTCCCAAATACCTTTTTTGCCCCCTCCATGCCATGTTACTATTGACAGTAAAATGCTACAGAAGACATGTAAGCTTTTTAATAAAAATAAAATTTAAAATACCATATATGTTTAAAATACTTAATAAAACCAATAAAATATATAAGAATATCTTTTAACACAATGACAATGTAAATATTGTCACAACGTGGTCTGAAAAGTTTGGAAATGTTATAACAAAATCATCAGTAGTGAAAGAAATTTTTTACTTAGCACTTTGTCTGAAACAGAAATGGTGGTTATAACAATGGGAAATCAAGGAAGAAAATACTATTGCAGATTCTGAGAACAGTGCACACCCAACACCAGGAAAGGATCTTTCTCTTGGGATTCTTTCTGGCCCTTCCTCACTGTGTTTTTTTCCAAATACAGTTAGCTGCCTGTAAAGCCAGTGAACAGACATGGTTTTGCAGGTAAACGGAGAGAGCAGAATAAAGCTCAATTAGAGAACATTGGGAGTAGGAATTATTTCATCTTCAAGATGAAGAAACAAAACAGTCCACTGGCTGAGAAAATCATGAATGCTGCAGAAGGTGCTTCAGTTAAGACAAAGGCTATGAACTCCCTACTGGTGTTTTTGACTGTGTCTTCCAGGATTGAGGCACCCAGCTGATGAATACATTGAACATCATGATTTGAATCTTTTTACTAGTATTATTTTGCTAAACTCTCACTGAAAGCATGGACAGAAAGAGCAGCAATTTAGTGTATTATTTATTAGTTTAGAAGACTACACAAACAGTTGAATTCATCTGGAAGAAGATATCCTCATGTATATCCACAATCAGATGAAAAACTCAAGAAAGGAAGAACAAAGGGCATCTAGGAGGGATTGCAGACAGCCAATAAACAACAGCTTGAAACACAGCTGCAAAGATCAATACAACTTTGTGTTGTATGCACATATGCATCTGGAGATAGTACACATTTTAACAGTTCATACAGTTCCCATATGATCCTACGTGGAATACTACAGTCAGTTGAGCATCAGATTACCAGAACCATATGATGAAAATTAGGGAAGTTCTGAGCTGAGAAACGCTTTGTAATAGATTACTATTTAATTTTCTATATAAACACATTTATAGCGCATCTAAAAGCTCTCTGAGACCTTTTGCAATTTAATGCTTCATGAAGCATTTGCAATGTAAACACCAAGAACAAAAGGAACAAATTACAACCATAAGCATAGAAAAGTAATGCATCTATTGAGAAAAAATTAAATAAATTGTTGAACAAAAAGTATCAGATTTTGGAATAATATCTTAAAAAATTTGAGGGAATCTTCATTGCATGAAAACCTAACTAGCAGAACCAAAAGCCAGATTACTTAAATAGGCCATTTCAAAAATACACTTTTCAAATCCTACCCTGTACTAGTTTTCCGACTATTGCTTGGAATGAGGTAAAACCTAAAGAAACTAATAAAGAAACTAAAACCCTAAGAGACTAACTCACAAATATATTTAAGAGAATAATGAGGAATACGTCCATATTTTCCTGTATGGAGACCTTTGAGGGTCTGCTTGCCAGAAGATGCAGATACACTAAACATATGGCAAAAGGTGAGAGGTTAATTCAAGGCCTCCATAACAAAACTGCATTAAGCAGTTACTCTGCAGTTTCTTCAGGCACATAAGGAGCTTTCCAGCTTTGGAATTTATCTTTTTTTATGTTTTGAATTAAATTTTTTCATCGCTTTGCATCTAGTTGTTAAGAATTTCTCCAATATCTATTTTTTATCCTGTCTTAGGTGAATACAGCCTTTAGAAACACATTAAGTCCTACTGAGACATCAGAAGCAGCAGGTAGAAATCAGTCACACAGTCCTTGCCTTCAACACATCAGCTGACAGACTGTATCTGAAGAACTGATTTATCCAGTGCAAAGATTTATAGATTCTGTGTTATAATTTAACTTTTGGTGCAGCAAAATATATTGTGTTATCAACTTAATCTTCTGCAGATGCATTTCTGCAAAGAGATGCATTTACCTCTCGTCCATCTGCAAAGCTACTTTTTTCAGCAATTACTGTTTTCCCTCAGACTACTCTAATCACTGAGAAAAGAATCCTTCTAATTGCTGAGAGGTTTTAGTTTCCAAAAATAGCTGACCTTCTTCCTTTTAGAAGAAAAAACTTTCCTCTGTCTCTCTGCCTGCCTCCCCACCCCCTTCCTGCTGGCAGACATGAGAAGAGAACTGTGTTTGTTTTCATGGTAAATGGGAGGCCGGGGCAGTGACAAGGCTGATCTCACAGTTTCCAGCTGTAATATTTGATTCCTTTACAACTGTACATATGCAGAATTCAGAAACTAAACTAGTCCAGTAGGAGCAATATGTGTAAAAACTTCTCAGTTCAAAATATCTTGAAAGATTTGAGTGGCAGCAGCATAGCTTTTGATATGAAAGCAAGTACTCCAGCTAAGACGAGAGTTACTTGGGCCAAAATGGCTGACCACTGCAGCCAAGCCTCTACTTCCACATATAGGGACATGTCAGATTTTCAAGCGTTGATGATCCTGGATTTTACAGTAAAATTGAAACTGCCCTTGTAGAGCTCAGGAAAATAACTTCAAGGCCAGCATAGTAAGAAGAGAAAAAAAAAACACATCTATGATTAAAAACTTTCCTTGTCTCCCACTAGCAGAGACAACTTTGTATCAGTCATCATGACAACGCTGGTTTGCTGCTTTGAAGTTCATGCAATTTTAATGTGCAGAATTCTTGCCTTCAGCTCTATAGTAGCTTTACTGATATTAAAGATTTACATTGGTCACTTTGAGACATTAAAGAGAGTTTTCTACTTAGTTTTTTTTTTCATTGGATGATGAAAAGAATGACAGAGAAATATTTCAACATAAATGCAAACTAAATAAACAGGATTTTCAAAAGCAAACAGTTAATTTTTTTAAGTAATAGTTTTAAGAATAAAAAAAAAATATGTCTGACCTTCTGCTGGAGAAACTCAAAACTTTGCCAAATGTAAGACTTGAAGTTTGAGGACAAAAAGAATCAAATAAATTAAATATAATTATTTGAGTGTTTTTGACAGGTTTGTCCAGAATGTTCAGATAGTGGATATCCAAAGATAAAATGCTGACACTGTACTCTTAGCCCTGGCATTAATTTCATTATCTTTCCAGGTTTATTAACTATAAGTTTAAAACAGGAGGATTCATGTATTTATTTTTATTTTATTTTAATGGAAATGCTTCATGTACAAACTTTCAAATTGATTCATCAAGTAACACATTCTTCTGGAAGACTGTCAGCCCAGCAGCTGGGAGCCCAGCTATCCTGTGGCCCCAAGAATTTAAGCCCAGTCCTGCAGTCTCATTGACAGTGATCTGGAAACCCTTACACCTCCTGGCTCCAAGTGAGGCTCCCAGGTTCTAAACTATAGCAGCTCCCAAGCAGACTTGCGCAAGGTAGGCTGTGTTGCAGACAATTAAAAGGGTTTCCTTAAAAAGAGACACATTTCCTCAGCAAGCTTTTTCACCTCTATTGGCAGATCAAAGCTGACACTTTGCAGTACACTTTGATATATCCTGTTCAGCTTTATAACAGAAGATGTTCTGTGGGGAAAGGCTCCAGACTGCTCTAGCTGTCCATGTATTCTTACCTTAGAAACAACGTTTGTTTTTATTGCGAGATCAGTGACACGGAAAAGACCCCTTGTGAACAGCATTGTAATTAGCGTGATGAGCCCTATTCTTACTCTGCAAGTTACCAGGCAAATTTGACCTCTGTTCATATTTTCTAGAGACTGCGTGGACAGAGCTCGTGTGTGGTCCAAAACCCACCAATGAGAAGGTTCAAATGGCAGATAATAAGATACCTGAGGACCTGGGTATTTCTAGCCTTGACATTGCCTTCTTCTGGAGCCTTTGCTCACCAAGCACTTCAAGTCGGTGGGAGCTCTTTCCATCCTTCCCTGGCACAGATGCTTGCAAATGAAATGACGGTAGGAAATACATTTCTTTCAAATCACAGAAATCTTATTTCACTTTGAGTTTTGGAAAAGGCTTGGGATGTACTAATTACTCCAGCTGGTTCATTCCAGGACAAGCAGAGAGAGAAGAAAATCAAGGCTCTGACCCTTGTTGCAAAAGAGCAAAGCAGACCCAAACAAAAAGCAAAGACAAGCTAAACCAGCCTTGGATGTGTCTTAAGGCATTACAGCACACTTCTCACCCTCAACCAGCCCCATTCTGACACCATAAAGCAGAGCAATTCAGGATGTTTCTGGGTTAGGCCACTTGTAGGTAGCTTCTTCATAACTGCACACTAGTTGTGAACTGCTATATAGTAATGTTCATTTTGGTGCTGTGCCATCTTTAAGGCAAATTATAGGAGACCATTGTCCTCCACTCCATGCCAGCAGCAATTGCTTTTGGCCCACATAGCTCTCAATTAGCTCTGCACTTCCAGAGCAGCAACGTGGAGATAATCTGGGATGAACCCTGTGCCTCAGATATTGACCAAACACATTATTAATTTCCACTAGTGTGTGCTTGGCCTGTAAAAATGCTTCTCCTGCATAATATTTGTATCAAATGATTTTCACACTAAGTTCCTACTTGTAGATTTTCTAGTGTGTTTCAGTAAATTATTTACTCAGCCCCAAAATACTGCTATCCTTCCAAGTGTGCATTTGGCTATTTCTTTTAACGTTTACAGGCGATAATTTTTAGTTAAACTTAATTGAACTGCAAAATTCATTATGGCATAGTTATTTTGCAGCATGTTATTTCACACATGGGATTTCAAGATGATGATAAAAGGAAAATAATCAGTTTATTTTCATCCATACCAGTTTGGTCATATCTGAGAGAACTAAGGATTTCTAGTGTGGGAGGTGTCATAGCTAACTTTATCCTTATCTCTCTTTTGGCCTCTACCAAATTCTCACACCCTGACAGAAAGTGCTCTTATGAATACAAATGTCTGTGGACAACTTATTTGGCAGCTGTATAACATTATGGACTTATTATCCATGAACGAGTTCTTCCTGGAATTAAAATGCATTAAGAAACCAAGAAAAATGTTGTTATTGCACATCACACTGGGTCAGGCAGCTTTAGAAAATCCCCCAGAAGCAAAGTAGAAAACCATTCGCTTTTTCCCTGTACCATCAGTATCATCTGACCAACTGCTAATTGTACCACTGAGGTTTTAAAGACCTCTATTCAGGTAAGTGTTGGCCAAAAAAATCCCTCTCATTCATCAAAGCACAAGTACTTTCAAGAGTAGCCTAGTAACACAGAAAAGACTTGAAAATCCTCAAAGTCCAGCCACCTATGGAGCGATCATGTGAAAAAATGTCAAAGAATCACTTCTGTAAATGCGTAAGACAACTGCTACTGAGTGGTAAATACAAAATACTGTTTAATTGCAATTTTCAAAAATTCTTCTTGCTTTCAGTCATTATATGTCTATCCTTCTGATGGAAATGGGAATTCTTTCAGTTTTCAAGCCTGTGCTCTCCTTTCATTGCAATGAGGACCTAATTCAGAGCTTTAAACTGTGTTCTGCAATGCATAATTAATCTGGCTTCATAGAGACCTGGACAAAAGACCCCATTCAATCTTCAGCTCCTTCCCCCTGAGATATTGTTATTTCTAAAAACTCCTGCCAGCTGGGCTGGAGGGAAATCTCAGCACTGTGGGAGAATGAACAAACTACAGGCCTCCAAGGGATTTGAAGTAACTATCTGACTAAATTGGATTAGAAAGTAAGGAAGGGGAGGAGAAGGAGGGTTTATTCTAAAGTCTACAAAAGCTCATAAAAAATTCTTAGAAGATTTTCATATGGTGAAGGAGAGAGAAATATGCAAGTTTTTAATAACAAAACGGAGAAAGTATTTTAAAACATGCATGAGCCAACACACTCGGGGATGTTTGAAGGGATTACTGCTGGTATTATTTCAGGAAAACTGTTGTGTCTGCCTCAGAGCTTTGAACTGGCATTTCTCTGTGAAATTTGGGCTGCCCTACAATCTAAAATAGTCATACTTTCCTTCCAGGTATTTGATAAGTATCCTGTTTGAACCTACAATGTAGCCTAATCGTAAAATGCTTTAAACTTCTTCCTAAACATATTCCAATTAAAAGCCTCTGCCCAGAAGGATTTCAAAGGGCCACAGAAAAACAAATTCACTCTTGTTAAGAGAGCCAGCTCACTGCTTTCGTTCCTTGCAAGCTCATTCTCTAAAGTGTGTCAGTGACACTGCCCAGATCACCTAGCCACCTCTTGTACATTTCACAATATTTTTAGCAGGCATGCACATACTTGGGAATATTGCCCCATTTACCAGCAGACCTTTTGGAAGACATAATGGAAAAAGCTCATGGCCCCATTGGGAGAGTGGGTGGCTGAAGGAAAAGATGCTTTGAGCTCCCTGACTTCTCTGCCCTGCTCTGCCATCCCCCTACTGACGGTTTGCTTGCAAGCTCTCTGATCCTGCAGCACTAACAACTGTGAAGTTCTGTGGGTTTAGCCCAGGACAAAACTTGGCTCACTAGCTTCAGAAATATTTTCAGAAGCCAGACCCTTTAGCTACCGTAACCAACACTCCCTGTATTTCTAAAGGCAGCCCTTATGACAGCAATGACTTCTCCACAGTCAAAAGGAACAAAAACATGCCCTACAAGTGAATCTACTTAGGACCTACATGTTCCAGAATGAAAACTATGGTAGTTTTCAGAGGTCTGGCATGCACTGAAGAGACCAGTAGGCACAATGAAAAATGCACCCTACTGGGATTCATCTGTGTAAAGATGGGTGCACAAAAACTACAGCATATTAGAGCAATCCCAATCAATACCAAACATTTGTGTTCTTTCATTATCATCATTTGCCATTTCTAAACCTATTGTCACAGAATAATTTCCTGTAATCTCTCTTTGCCCTGGGGAGGAAGTGCAAGGAGGAAAGGGGGGAGCAGGATTAAAAAAATAAATTCAAAAAGGAGAAAACAAGATTCAGCAAAACCTTTCAAAACAGTGGAGGTTTTTTTTAAGGGTATCACTTCACAAAAAAACACTTGTATGTAACTTAGCAACAGCAACAACAAAATACTAATAGCCCATATTCCAGACAAACAGAAAAATGTTTAAAACATTAGCTTATTATACAAAATCCATACAGCCCTTTTCTAGTTACTTTAATTCCTGGGGTGCAGAAAAATTAAGATAACACCACCATTCTTTCTTTCTCAGCCAACATAATGAGCCACTTTGGATAGCATAATACACTTATCATGAGTCATTGGATGTTGTCAAATCCACATTGAGGCATCCCATCAAAAATCCTTGCTTGCAACAGTAATCTAAAGACTCTGAATAATGCTGTAACATTTCTTAAAAGGGACAACTAAGGGTTTCACATCTGTGAAAGAGAAAGCCAAGTGGAGGTAAAAAATAAAAAAATTCAGTGTTGTGATGTCCAGCTAAACATATCCACAGCAGTGCTAAAACATAAGTAAAAGATCTACCTAAATTAGTGTTGACTTTTCTTTACTGGTGGGAAATCTCTGCTACTGCTCACTGGCTCTAACAGTGCAGTAAGAGCATGAGACATGTCCTCTCTATAGATAACACCTACCTCGATGTCCCAAAACTGGCAGAGAAAACTTGCGAGGAGGAAAGGACAGACAGGGAACAAAAGTCAGTATCAAACCCCATCCCTGCACTCTGGACTCTGTATTGAACTGCACTGAGCATGAGTTTGCACCAAGAATCTGCTGGCAGATAGCACTTTCTCTGCAGGCTTCTTACTCACTATGGTCAGGATCTTTCCTATCAAAGTACAAACAGCCTGACCCATCTCCTGCAGCCCACATATGGAGCTGGCACTACATGGGGAACCTGTAGGAATCCTTCAGCTCACCTGGGACAGGAGCAGAGCCAAGGCAGCCATTATGAGTTTGTAGGCAAAACTCAAATCTGCTGTTTCAGGGGAAAAAAACAGTTTGTTCTCTCTACAAGGATGACAAGTGTTTGGCAGCAGCACTGAGCAGGTGATGGATGGAGAAAGAGCGAAGCCTGGCAATGCTGCAGGTTTCTGCAAAGGGGCTGAGACTCATTCCTCCTGCAAGAAAGGGAAAAGTTTGTGCCTGGAAAGGAAAACAAAAGAGACTGGTGTTTGATATTCCTGATCCTATGTGAGGGGTGGAGAGGGCATGGACCAGAGCTGTGTGTCTTCCAGGGAAGAAGTTCCTTGCCCCCTACCACACCACTTCACAGCGAGGGAGTGGGGCAAAAACGAAGCCTTTTATTTGTACATCTCTAAGCGTTTTTCTTCCTCAGAGAATTAAAAAAAGGCATGAAAAGAAGCAGGATTTGTCCCATCTTACAGAAAGGGTTAAAGAGGAACCTGAAATTGTTAGACATGACTTCTTCATCCCCATGCACTTGTGCAATCTTGGGAGGCTAAACAGACACCCTGCTGCTTACCCCACACCCACACCTACTTGTTGCTCATCCTGGTCCCAGACCTACCTGCTGCTCAGCCCAGCCCCACTGTCTCACCCTGCACCTGTAGTCTGCCAGCTGACCCTCCCCAGTTGCTCCCTAGTTTGCTCCACTTACACACACACACACACACACACACATACTCATCTGCTTATAAATACTCAACCCAACAGCTGAGGCAGATCAGCCAAATAACCACAATAGCAATCTGACTCACTTTGAATGACATGAGTGAAACACTCGAGCTCAGCCCAGCCCCGCGGGGCCAGTGGTGCTGCAGGCATGGTGGCCATCTCCACCCCCCATCAAGGGCTCTCATCCAGTCTTGTCTTCCCCCACAGCCCTGACAGGTTAGTTTTAGCCTTCACAAACATGATGGGAGATTTTAGCTCTGTTTTGTTAACTTTGCATCAGATGCCAGATTGAAAATCCACAAAAAAAATTTCTCATAAAGGGATAAGTTAGTACCAAAAAGGGAAGCAGTGCTCTTCAGCAACAACTATGGGACACTTCACTCCTCAAAATCTACTGTCTGCTTCATCTCATAGAAATAGGTCATTAACTTCCTTTTTCTTAATGTTTACTCCATGTTTTAAAAGTATATTCAAATAACTTGGAAATAATTTAGTGCCTTTTTTCCCTCCACTCCTCTTCTTCAAAACCTTGAGCTTTTATTGACAGCAATCTCCGGTACAAAAATAAGAATGAAACTCAAAAGAGTCTGAGAAAAATTGAAGAATAAAATAAAGGCCAAATTTTCCCATCACCTTTACTCTTACATTACTCTTGTATCACCTTACATTACTCTTGTATCACCTTGGATTTACACTGAAAGTAAAAAAAAAAAAAAAAAAAAAAACTGGGACTGTAATATTCTCAAAAGGAGGTAGCAGTCTGTCTTCAATATGTCTGCCACACAGATCTAAACAGCCCAAGAAGTTTAGAACTACTCCAGAATAGACCCGGTCGTAGTGCCCAGGTCCATCCTTGGGAGCATACTACTTAGCATGCACTCTGTGCAACTCCTCTTGTTGTCATTTGTCTCCGTAAATTACAAACTGCACTATCCCACTTAGACTACCTCATCCTAATCTCCTCATTGAAAGGTAATCCTTCAAAATTTTGAACCTAATAAATGCAGTTACTTAAAGTATTCAAGAGGGTCTAAATTGGGCTTCAAAACCACAAAATATTGCTTAAATTAAATATAAAAACTAAAATGAAGCTTTTTATTCAGTTATAACTTTTAGTTGTGCCTATGAAATAACTTGGGATAGAAATTACTAACTTTAAAGTTCAACAAATCTTGCTGAAATCAGCTACATATGGAGTCGTGCACTTTAAGCACGCAAGATAAAGTTTTTTAGAAAGCAAACCAAGAAGATAGCAACGGAGATGCAACATTGATGCAAATTTTGGGCAAAGGCATTCTTAAAAATTTGTCATTTTTACAAGTACATTCCTGTCCAGTGTTATAGTATCAACAATTATATTCAGAAGAAATATTTTGGCTTGTCAGCTCTAATAAAGATGACATCACAGAGACTCGCAAGAGAGTAGAGACCCAAGCACAGTCTGAGACACGCCACGCAGAGGTCAGAAGGTTTCTATTTGCTTGGCTCTATTAGCCTAAATAAAGCAACCTGTTGTTGTACTGCTTTGTGCCCAGTCTAGGATGTCCCATGCAATCCCTGCCAAACCAAAACCAAAGTAAAACAGAGTTAACCTTTCTATTATCCGAAGTGCAACTCTTTAAAAACTTTATAGGAAGAATTTTAAATGAAACAAGGAGAAGAGACGCATCCAGTGACAAGCTAATCTGTTTGATCAAGCATTGAACAAAATATTGACGGCATCCAAATTCCTTTTTATCCCAGGACACATTCTTTAGGTTACATAAAGGCATTACATATCCCTATATTTCGGCGTGGGTTTTTGACAGTTCACAGCCCAAAATACAACATAGATATCTTCTGCTTATGCTGTGAAAATACTCTGTGGTCTTCCTTAATAACAGTTCTAAAGAGCATAATAATAGTTGGGGGAAACAGCTCAGAGCAGGATGTACTGTCTCCTGGCATACTGCTCAGTACACGTTCCACCAAACTGCAGCTCAGGGAGCTAATCGATGGTGACACAAACACACACGTGTACTTTTCCTCCCACCCAGGTCATATTCTTATTTCTAACTTCCCTTTCCCTGGGTTGCAGGGAAGACTGACAGAGCTAGTGAGCATCACATGGGATGCTTAGAAGCTGGCAGGCTCTAGATTGAATGTTACCCACTGACCACAAAGCACAAAGCCATTTAAATCTGAGGTTGAAATTTTTGTTAAAGAAGGTTATTAAAGACAGGGAACATGAGACTGAAAACATGTAGTGCAGCCAAGCCTTGGTTCTTCTGACAGGACATATCTAAGTCAGACCTTACAGTGAGCTCTTACCACTCTGCAAGAGGAAAGTTTTTGGGAGCTGTGTTGGGCCCAGCTTTGGTCAGCAGACGCATCTTCTGCCCCAGTGCTATCCAAACACCCAATAGTCACTACAGTGTTAGCAATCAGTCAGTTCAAAAACCACCTAAATTAAAATAACCTTGCATAGTCTGCTTGATGCACTAAAGCACTGTATGAACCTGTGGTTTAATGACTGCAGCTATGCAGCCAAGCAATTTCTGGTACCTACTGGCACAAAGACAACCACCAAAATGCTTAAAGAAAATCTGTAATATAAGTTGTGTCATTGTATATCATTCCAGAGACACAGAAACTGACTAAATGGAAATTTTTAAAATGCCTTTTTATAGCAGATATTTGTTTCATCCAGATAATGGGGTTTTATTTCAAAAATCATCTCCCCCATTCCTTCACCAAATCTGACCTGAGGTACTAGCACTACAAGAAATCTCACCAAAACAGAAGTTATTTTGTCCTCTGGAGATGTGAAGACACAGCAGAAGTCTCCTCCCATCTATACCAGAACCAACTTCATAGATGCCACACTCATGTAACCCAGACTGAAAAAAGAACTACTAGTGGAAGGGAGGTAGT
>VYZS01021482.1:4203-14917 GCA_013400695.1 Neodrepanis coruscans
GGAAAGCCTGGGAAAAGGCTTTATAGCTACTACAGCACCCACTGTCCTTTATGTCTTCTGCAGGTTTGATAAAAACTAAAAAGGATTAATAAGAACCTTTTAAGATTTAAAATGATTAAGCATTTGAACAGGTTGCTTGGAAAACATCACTGGAAGTGTTTAGGAGAAAGTAAGTAAGTAAGAGACTGACAAGGCTGAAAAATGCCCAATACACTACCTGGTTGATCTTCAAGATATTGTCCTATATTAATTATTTTATCTTGACTTTTTATATCAAGATTTCACTAGGTGCAATTTAGTCTTCAAAAAACTATTCAGCATCTTCAAAAACAAAAATTATATGATATATGAGAAACATGAAGAAATTTGCAGTAATGCAGACTTTTCAAACAAGCAGCTAAAATACTAGAAAGTGAGTGTTTTAAACAGAACAGATGGCAAAAAGTTATTGGCTAGATAAAAATATTCCCAGGCTTTCCATCTTTTAAAAATTAAAAATTTCAGGGCCCTCTTTTTCAACAGTTGCAAGTAACTTTCCTGTCAAGCAAGATTTTTCTTATTTTTTCAAATACCCAGTTGGTTATCTCCCCAGCCTAGAACAGCACAGTAATTTGACAAATCCAAGACTGAGAAATTTCTGGAAGTTTAACCAAAATCTGAATTTAGAAGAGCTGGATTTTTATAATGTGCTACATGTGTAAGTGCCATGTGAATACTTTTCATATTAATGAGTTCAGAAGATGTTTTCTTTTTTATTACATCCGCCTACCAAGTTTGAAAAATGCACAGATCTCCTACACAATTCCAATATTTTGAAACAGCCTTGGGATCAGCTTTGGGATTAGCACCAACCTTCAGTAAATCCCACCTATGCTACCTATGTACCTATATCACTGTGTGCCAGTTTGATGAACCAGTCCTAAAAAACTCACTTTACATTTTTCAGTTTTTGCAATTAGCACCTTATCTTGTAGGTGCTCCAACCCACCCTTACCCCAGGGAACATAGTTTTCTTTTGCTTCGATAGAAATAAGATGCTGTTGATGTACCATTGGGAAAATAGCTTCATTTTCTGCAATGAGATGGTTCACTAGATGTTGAAACTGAGTGTAGAGGGCAAATAGCACTTGCTTCCATAAGGAAAAAATGCATTGTGCAGCTTTTCTAAAATCCCATCAGTCACAGAGTGAGAATTTAAGCCTTTTTGTTTTCACAAAGACCCGTTAGTCTTGAGTCCCAGTAAAACTAGCAGGAGAGTGTTACAGACTAAACAGCTTGTTTAGCCTCTACCTTCACAATGTCTCAAATTTCATGGACAGTTTCCCCAGTAGCTCATACAAGAGTTAGAAAGTCTGACCTTGAACATCACACAGAGACAACCACCTGTTTACAGGACTGATTTCTGTTCCCTTTCATTTAATGGAAGGACAGACTCTACTTCTATTAAAGAGGTCAATTGATCCAAGATGGATTCTGCTTATAGCAGGGAAAAAACCTCTGGTGCAATTTTGTCTAACAGAGGCTGAGGTTTTTTCCTAATCCACTGTTCACACATCACTATGTCCTAATTATTTCCAATTAAAACGTAGTTTCATCACTGCTATAATTTAAACTGTCTTAGTGTGAAATATCTGAAGAACACCCCAAAAATGGAGTTTGCCTTATTTAGCTACTTAGAAACTGTAATGGACTGGTTCTCATTGGAGTAAGGGTTGGACTTCAGTATTGTGTGATTTAGCTATAAGATGCATAATCTTGGCAAATCCTAAATATCTTTTAAGCTTAAAATTTTATTTAAATAACTGTTAGACTTTTGCTACTGATTCTTCCTCCAAAGGGGCTTTTACTATTCCCTCAGTCTTTATAAAATGAAGGATGCAGAAGGGAAAATTTCTGAGGACAATTCCTGTAAACAAATAGCAAATAAAGTAACAATTTATCACAATCTCATAGATTCTAATACATGAAAATTTGAGTCTCTTCCTTTGATGATCTTACAGTAGAACTCCGTGGTAAAAGTACTTGATCACCCATTGTTCTCACTAGTCTCTGGAAAATCGGGAATCTGGAAAATCTGGTAATCGGGACTGGTGAGGACCTGGCTAGTATAACCCAGTTTGTGGGAGAGAGGATTATCATGGCTTTTATCTGGAGAGAGGAAGGCCATTATTCCAGGATTCTAGGAAGTCAATTTTACTTCTGCTTACAGATAACTCTCCCCCAATCTACCTGCCTTCCTGATTACTGCTTTTTATAATAACTCTCAGTGGGAAAGGCTCAGGGTTTGCATACATTTATTTTACTTTTCCCCTTTATTAATAATTGTAAATTTTGCCACTCCGAAGAACGACCTCAAAACCTCTATGTTAAACTAAAATGTCATGGCATCATTTCCTTTATCCAAAGATCCCTTGATGTACAGAGTATAACAGAGATTGTGTAGAATAGCTTGAATATTACCTCTGTGGAACTGCTGTCTCCTGATTCTCCCAAGTTTCAGATCCAGAGTAACCAGTGCTTCCTTATGGTGGTTATTACACAAACTATGCTTCTCTGCTTCTTTTCAGAGGCACTACTCAATTACAGTCCCTGTCTGAAACCATTGTTGCTATTTGCCAAAAATATAGCTGTCTTTTCTTTCACCAAGAACAATGTAAATTAGCACATATTGGTGAAGTACTATTTCCCCTTGGTATAGGTCACTCCAGCTGTACTTCCACATTATGTCACTGTGCATGGCAGGGGAGTTGGAACTATCTGACTGTTAAAGGTCCCTTGCAACCCAGACCATTCTAGGATTCTAAGATTATACCATAACATCCATCCTCCCATGCTTACTAGTCTGAAACTTTGCTCAAGACTACGTGGTTTTCTTGGCTTTGGCTCCAGAAAAAAGTCTCAGACTGCTTCTGTAAGAAGTGATTTAGCATACTACAAGTCTACCTATATATACCTGTATGGGTTTCTTTCTAAGTGAATTGGGTATATAAATGTAATTAGATAGATGGGAAGAGTTTTATTGTGTTTGTTAAATATTACTTGGCCTGTCTATAATCATAATGGCATATCGGTACTTGTTTTTATACTACTCCCAAGTAGCTTCTAAAACCTGCAGGTTCCTTCAGTTGACCAATTTCAAGGTATATCACTCTCACTGGAGCCCTTGCAAGTCAATATGTCACTTCCTGGAAATTTTAAATTGCCTTGAGATGGGCTAAAGGTTCTGAATCTGTGGTGAGGGTAGTCAAAGCAAGTATTTTTCTTCCTAGTAGGACAGCACAGTTTGAAAATCAAACTGAGTTTTAACGTCATATATAAAATTTCAAAGATGAAATGTAATAACCTTGGTAGTGTCAGTGGTACAAATCAACTTAACTGAGTGCTTTAATTCTGACAATTCTGAATTCTATGATTTTATGTTAAGAAAGATATATTTGAGCAACCTCTGCATATTGCTTTTAACATCTTCCATCCAAACATCTCAAAACTATTAAAATAGTTGTCAACTATTATTTGGCAAATATTTTCTTTGTTTTAATTTAGGCAAGGAATCTGAAATAAATGTAAGCAAATTACTTGCTGAATAAATTAAACTATGGGGGAAAAATCAACATGAAATAAATTCCCACATCCATAATGGAATGAAATTAATTATAAGGTATTACTTAAAGACAATTGCAAAGGCACAGTTGCACCTTCTAGAAATAGAAAACAATTTTATTTCGTCCGGCAAAATTTAATTCAGGATTTAAATAGAGCAGAGAGAACTTTTACTCAGTCGTGCAAGTTCTAATTTTGATTTTACGGTGACGGCAGGAAGCGCTCCTGGTATTTTTAGTATTTTACTTTTTCTCCACTAGATGTCCCCAGCCAGTCACAATCCAGCCGCTTTCACTGAAAGAGTAGATACTTTTTTTGAAGTGCATAATATTAAGATATCATGATTAATGGCTTTCACTCCAGAGTGCATCTGGAAGATTAGTAAAACACTAATCCTCGAGAAGAACACAATTCTCTGTTTAAATTACAGCAGCTTCCCAATTTAGGAAGCAATTAAGAATCAGGTATGCTTTCTTCTCTGAAAATATTTAAGTAATCAAAGTCTGAAAACAAATGAAAATGCTTGTTGTACAAATTCTTCTATATAAAAAGGGATGCCTTAATAGGTTTGATTTTCTTCCTGTTACTCTGTTACTCTCTAAAGATGTGTAACGGTTTCCAGAACCATTCACCACTGACTGACTAACAGCAGGAGTCTTGCTTAATTTGAGTTTTAATGGATCTTCAAAGTAAGATGAGAGAAAAATCTGGAATGATCACAAACACAATTTTAAGCCTTTGACACCTCCCAGAAATGGTCCCTGCAACAAAGCATAAGAGGTTGGAAACAAAACTTTCATATTAGACTCTTAAAACAGGTAAAAATTTGTTAAAGAACAAATTTTGCAATGTTTCACCTTTTCTGATATACATTAAACTCTGTGAGGCTCTTTGGGTTTTGCACTCTCTCACCTGAAAGCACTGCTGCAGCTTTCAGAGCAGTGCAGTGAAAGGATGTGTCTCTTACTTTCAGGGAGGCAATAAGGATTTCTAAAATGTGAATAACAGAATCACAAAAATGCTTCTTGAACTCTGTCAGGCTTGATGCTGTGACCACTGCCTTGGGTAGCCTGTTCCAGTGCTCAACCACCTCCTGGATGAAGAACCTTTCTCTAATACCCAACCTAAACCTCCTCTGACAAAACTTCAGGCCATTTTCTTGGGTCTGTCACTGGTCACCACAGAAAAGAGATCAGTCCCTGCCCCTCCTCTTCTCTTCCCAAGGAAGCTATCAACTGCAATGAGGTCTCCCCTCAGTCTCCTCTTCTCCAGGCTGAACCAGCCAAATTACCTCAGTCGCTCCTCATATGGCATCCCCTCTAGGCCCCCCAATATTTTCATTTCCCTCCTTTGGACATTCTCTAACAGCTATATAACTTTCTAGTACTGTGCTGACCAAAACTGCCACAATATTCAGGGTGAGGCTACACCAGTGCAGAGCAGAGAGGGACAATCACCTCCCTCTATCAGCTAGCAATGCTTTGTCTGATGCCCCCCAGGACATGTTTGGCGCTCCTGGCTGCCAGAGCATGGCTGACTCATGTTCAACTTCTGTCAACCAGGACCCTCAGGTCCTACAGCACTGCTTTCCAGCATCTCATCCCCTCTTACCCTCTGTGCTTAACCTATGAGCCAATTGCTCTCCCAACACATGATGTGTCCAGCACTGTGCTGGACATTTTGTCCAGAAGGATCCTGGAAGAATCAAAAGCTTTATTAAAATCCAGTGAGTCTCCAACTGGATCCATTTAGCAGCATATTTCAGCATGTCTCAGGACACCAGAGAAAATATTAGTGCTGTGTAGATGAGCAGCTCTTGTCCCAGAGAGAAGAAAAAAAAAAGGAAAGCAAGTACTCTACAGGTCATTCATATCTCTGGAACAATGGCAAACACTGACTAGGAGTCCACAACCTCCAGTGGTTTCATCAGCAGAGCCACCAGGACTTACAGTGACTATAAAAGGCAGAGTTTTACCAGTACTAACAATGAATGTGAGAGACACTGAAACAAAGCCAGGTGCTCTTGTTGCTACACATCTGCTATAGTTACTTAGATATTTCTGTTTCCAGAACTCAAGTGACATACTATTTGCTACCAGAAAAGGGGGTTTTGTCTGGGTGTTAGGGTTTTGTTTGTTTGGTTGGTTTGTTTTGTGTAAAAGGTTTTAAAGAATTTTACAGTGGAAAAATTGAGTCTTATAAGTGAGTCGGCTGAGATGACTGCTGAGACGCTTTTTCTGCTTTTTTATTATAAGAATCTTGGAGAGTTTGTACAGGGTTTGATTTTGGAAAGAAAAGAGTATAATTTGAACCTTGATCTCTCAAAATTATTTTCTCTGTAGCCACAAGGATTATTGCCGTCTCCCCCCCACCCCCTTCCCCCAAAAATAGGTAAAGCCACATTACAGAACTCAAGGAAAGAAAAAAATTAGCAGTAAAAACTAGAGTAAAAGAGAACAAAGTGAAATATTTTCAAAACTGTTATTTGCTTTCTTTTCATTAAATGTAAGAAAAAAAGGGATTCCCCTATGCCAAGGAAAATCATTGACCCCATTACAGCATCATTCCAGTCTCCTTATGAGCATCTGACCCACCAGGAGTTCCCAGTTGCTATCACCTGCAGTAGCTTGTGTCCAAGCTTTGGCACTAAACCCTCACAAGTCAGCCTAAATTTTCACAGTTTTAAAATTTTCCCACACTTCCCACTTCTACATGTCTGTGGCTTGGCCACTGGGTTGCACAGGGACTAGGCAGAGCTGGGGCATGGAGAATGGCATGTTTCCAGTGTGTGAAGAAAGCTCAAAGCTGCACTGGCACTGAGGCAGGGCTGCCACACTGTGGAGTGCTAGGATGGGCCTAGGGAGACTGAGGCCCTGCTTCCTGCTCTTGCCCTCACCTTGCTAACATGACTCCCACTTTGCCACTGGCCTTTTCCCCAGGGGACAGCTGGACACCCAGGGCAGCCAGTGTTTCCACCTCCAGCTATGAAGTGAGCAGCCTGCGGGGTGGCAGGTGTCCTTGGGGAGGAACAGCCATGCTGCTGGACTCCCACTGCATGCCTCACTGGGCATCTGGGAGCTATGGCATCTTTGTGCCCCTGTGCCACAGGATGGGCCAGGCTCCAGTCCCTTTGATGGGCCAGGGACAGCATCTGGGGAAGGTTGCGCTGGCACAGGGCATCAGGCATGGGGGAGACAAGCAGCAACACAAGCATAGTGAGGGCAGAGTCACTCCTGCTCTGCTCCCACTGCCTCACGGAATAGAGTGGTTTCTCCTTCCCACAGCAACATGCAGCCCCAGTTCCTTCCTGTTTAGGTAGGGAAATCAAACAGAGGAACATCAGTGTCACAAATATCATAAGAAAACTAGCCGTCCTGGCAAAACAGATGAGACCACCGTTCTTTTTCTATTAACTTTTTTTAACTGAACCAACCAGGGCAACAACTAGCTGGAGGCAGCACCTTGTGAAAGGGCTATGTAAAGTAGAGCCAGTTTGGTATTTCTTCACTTAGGCCTCAAGCAAATTAAGCCAAACAAATTGCAATAAGTGGGTAGGGCATTACTCCAAAAGTCACAAGAGCTTAGAGTACAGTTTTACTACTAGCTTCCTGTGTCACCTTCAAGTCTCTGAAGAGCATTGTGTCTGAGCATCCTCAACTGCAAAGTGGAGATAATATGCAACCATCCTAACTCTCTGTGAGTCGGAGAGTGTATATCAGGCTTCTAGGAACTAATCTTTTTTATATGCTCTGCATGCTCACTGCATCTTATTATGACTAAGAAACTCTCATAGAGTGAGGTAAGTTAAGGATTCCCTGAATAATGTGCAGGGGTTTGCTTTTAGCTCTTCTGTACTCTAAAATTTGTAGAAGCATCCCAATACTTACAAAATTGACAGCTGAGGAGGTCTTTGATTGTCTGGATTTTCTCCAAAACTAGGACAGAGCATCTGAATTAACACAGTGCAAAATTTCTGTGCCTTTTTTTGTGGTAGAAATAGTGTTCAATGTTCAGAATGTAACTTGATCACAAGGGATGTTTGACAATGTAAAAGGAGAACATTTCCTCCCAGAAGTTCACGTGGTAGGCTGACTAAAGCTCTCTGGGGGTTCCCCTTCTGCAGACTTCAAGCAGGGGAAATATTGCCAAATATATCAGATCATCTCTTCTACTCTTTCCTGTCTGCAGACAGAACTCCCCTTTGATACCCCATAGAGTTCATCTGGTGGACAAGGTAAAAATCTCAGTTTTTCTTTTTTCATATGCTACACTCATAAATCTCTCTATATATATTCCCGACTTCTCTGTTTGGTCATCTTCCTATTAGAAAACCATATGCTTTCTCAATGGCTCAAGTGTCCTGATAACATAAAGCAGGTAAAGTTCATTGACTACATAAGCCCACTCATTATCCTCTTCTACTGAGTTTAGCTCTGCCTTATTTATCTTTCTCATCTTTTTTCAGACTGTATTCATCTTGCTGAAAGTTCATGTGTGGTCTAAGCTCGTCATCTAGGCTCCTTAACCGAGACATAGAAAATTAATCATTTCATGTCTGTTTTAAAACTTCAGAGGATAAAATTACTCAATCTTGGAGGAGTTTTTCTACCTTTTTTCTTCCCTGTCTCTCCCTCTGAAGCCTAGAAAAATTTTAGACTGAATGCTTAACATTTTTTTGATTAAAATTAGATGGGATGACTTCACTCCCACTTATCAAAAGCTTCTCCTTAGGTAGTTGCTCTGCCCCTCCACTCACTAGTACTTTTGGAAATGAAAGCAGAGGCTTCTCAAGGAGCCTCAAAAGGAAGGAGTCATGCCATGATTTATAAAGCATGCTAAACAGTTGATTCACTCTGCCAAAAAAAGGACTGAAAATACTATAAAATCTTCTACCCTGGAAAAGGTTAGTGTTGCCTGTTGTCTGCCTCTGCAAAAGATGGGGTGTTTGGAAAACATTACTTTTCAAGAGCCTTCACCATCTCACCACTTTACTGTTCAAAAATTACATGTTAGGAACCAAGAAAACACTGTTAGGTTGTACCCTCAAAAAAGGACATTCGACTTACCATAACTCAAGACTCCATGCACTGGCCAATTATGTAATACTGTAAATGACTTTAAAGTCATGAACAGAGTGGCATACATATATAGCTCCAGAATCCTGTATGAGGAACTACCAACATGGCTACTATCTCATATAAATATGTGACACATATTTTCCCTTGAAAGTTCAATTTTAACAGCTCTGTTAGTTACCTTGCTAGGAATTTCTTCTGAATGTAATTCTCTTTTCCAGCATAAAAACTGGCAAACCATCAGACAGTCTGCTAGACCCCAGGCAGGCCTCAGACCCTGTATTAAATAATTATAGCCTAGAAAGACCTTTAAAAGATGTTTGTTTCACACTTTTTTTTTTTTTTTGGAAGGGGGGGTTTGATTTGTTTGTTTTTTTGTTTTCTTTTTTAACGGAGATTAAAATATAGGAAATTATAGTAATCCTCTTAGAGTCCCTAAAAGCATTTCTCAAATAGAAAACACTTGCTTTTTTGAAAGGAATAGCACTGGGCAGAGAAAATATTTAGAATCCTTTAGGNGGGGGGGATTGATTTGTTTGTTTTTTTGTTTTCTTTTTTAACGGAGATTAAAATATAGGAAATTATAGTAATCCTCTTAGAGTCCCTAAAAGCATTTCTCAAATAGAAAACACTTGCTTTTTTGAAAGGAATAGCACTGGGCAGAGAAAATATTTAGAATCCTTTAGGATCATAACTGCACATTTTAAGAAATACAACACAAAAAAAATCCCCCAAGAATACTGCTGAAATGTGCAAAGTGCAACAGATCAGAATGAAAATCACTTTAATAATTGTAGTAATAACTTAGAATTAACCTGTGAGATATAGAAGTTGGGAAGGATGGTGATGGCATTTTATCCAAAGCAGCAGCAGCCCTCCAACACAATCCCACAGGTTTTACCTTTGTTGTAAAACAAATGAGATAGAGCTCCAGGTTTTCCTTACTATCAAAGAACAGGAATAAAGTAGGACAGCAGTCCTATATCAGTACTGAGATACAGATCTGCCTGATTGCTATCATATAGCATCAGTACTTCTCAGAGAATTGCTGGGAGAGAGGAATAGTAAAATATTTATCATGAAACCTTTTAGCACACACAGAATTCTACAGACTCCTGAAAAATCTTTACTGTACTCTGGAGAGTATGAAATAGCCATCAGTACAATCATAAAATAAAACATAGAAACCAGCACCCATCTACTTTTACATCAGACCATACAGATTAAAATGTACTGCTACAGAAGTACTTCAGGTATCATCTGTTCAAAAATCATTGGTGTCAAAGTAATTTTGGCTGAGGTTCAACTCAAGATTAAGAGATGTCAATTTGAGTGCCTGTATGTAGAAATCTTCACAGCATTAGATATCTGGGTCTCCATTATTTTTGATTTTGATATATGTTTTGATTATTTTTATCATATATATATTAATTTCAAGAAAGCAATCCAGCAGTAATTCAGTTCATCTGGAAGAAGCTGGATATAATTCAGTTCATCTGGAAGAAGCTGGATAGTTGAATCAATCTCCAAGCAGCTCTGACCATATTGATCAGATACCCATTCAGTATAACACAGTTACACTGATATACCGGATAACTTGTGAGACAGTTAGCTCACAAGTAGACGACCAGGTGTGTGAACCCCAAAGTATATCCTGTCTCTTTAAAGGAGTTTATAGCATGATATTAGGGAGTTTCTTGAGTACAACATAGTTTCATTCTGTTCCAACCTGCTTCCACTAAGATTCAGAATGGCACCCAGCTTGTAAGAACAACTTAAATGCTGTATGCTAATTAGATTATGCAGTTGATCTGCTTCTGTCCTTTGTGTATGAGACAGGATATAATATTTAATTGTAATATCATATGCTGTTATATTTTCTCTCAAGTCCCTGTTTTATTCAGTGCAGAAGCCCGATGGTACACATGATAAAAGGAGAATTTCAGGCACAGAAGAAAACACTGCACACTAGTTTGAAATCTCCTTCATGGTTTTCATATTATTTACAGAATCTTTTGGGGAATATTTATCATGTTCTT
>VYZS01021482.1:18903-28954 GCA_013400695.1 Neodrepanis coruscans
CGCCCGCCGCCGCCGGCCATCATGGCGCCATCACCCGCAGCCCCCGGCGCGCGCGGCGGCCCCGCTCCCGCCGCCGTCCCCACAGGCACGACGGCACGGGGCTGCGGACAGTCGGACAGTCCCATCAGAGTGTAGCAGGGGAGGAGCGGTTTTTATCCTCCCCAACCTACAACAATCTGTCTACCCAGTTACAGGTACACAGTTTACTCTGAATGCTTAGACAATGTGCACATGCACAAAACAAGTGCATATAGCACAATGACAGTGCAGGCTGCTTTTCTGTGGCCATGTTATATGTGTAGGGACATCTCCTTGGGAAGACCAAGCTCTTAGATGCAAGACAGGCATTTTCTTTACAGCGGCCAAGTCTTGCTCTAGACTCCAGGACTTTTTTCTACAGAATGAACTAGTGGAGAAGCATAACTACATCTAGGATCAACTTAAAAAGGGCATGTTTAAACATCACATGTTTTGCAATATGTTGAAAGAATATAGATCCCCCTTTCTTTATGTCTAAAAATACATAGTGACATTTGAAAGAAGGAAGTATGGCCCAAATATAGATGCGGGAGATTTCTGCATTGTCATCCTGTGCTGCTAAAACCTATGATAAAATAACTAAACACCCATTGTTCCATACACACAGAGCCATTCCCAGAAATTGAGCAATTACAGAACACTGAGTATTTTCCATACATTCAGGGCATGGTTCTGATGTCTTTGCTCATGCTTAACATTGCTTTACTTCTTTAGTAGCTGCTAGCTCCACTTATCTCAGTAACAGCACTCATGTAATCTGATTAAATGTATCCTAAAATTGTGGTTTTTTTAAGATTCCATTATTGTTCTTTTAAAATGCAAGTAGATATAAACACATCCAGCAGTTTTCATGGGTTTACTTTTGAAGAATTTTTCTTTCAATTAATTAAAAAAATCGTTGATAAATTTTTAGCAGAATAAAATATTAAAATAGTTACTTTAAATCTTAGGTACGTCATGAAAAGATAATGGTCTTCAGATGAATTCAGAATCCAAGATATTTTTCTATTAATTGTGGCTGTTAATTGAAGAATATGTTCTAAGTGCTTCGGAAAATATGAGGGAAGTGACTGCTATTAGGAAAGAAAAAACATCTCCGATTTTTGAAAGCAATTCTAGCATTGCTTAACGTGCCTACTTTTATATTATATCCAGTTCTAAGGACACCTTGCGGGCAGTAACACATGAACAGGTTTCCTGCCTATGTTAAATTTGCAGAACCTGAATGCAAATAAAACATCAGGTTTGGGTTTGGTTTGGGAGAGTTTGGGGAGAGTTGTTTGTTGTTTTAAATAATGGACTTCAAGTATAAATTGACCAAAGAAGGGACAGAAAAATCAAGACCTAGGTATCAGAGATTTTAAAAAACTTTTGTTTTATTTTTTTCTTTACTCTCTCTTTCATCTAGCTTCCTTTTTCTCTGCTTGAGAAACTTCTAACAGTCTGCCAGGGAAAGGACTTCTTTCCTACTACTTTGTATCCAGGCCAACTATATGAATTAGTAAATAACACCCTAGATCTGTCACTGTGCCATTCTAAAATTTCTGGCCAACATGAGCAATGATGATGCTACTTTATGTCTCATGCCATTTATACCTACTTCTTGCAACCAAGAGGTGAGAGGAAGTCAGTATGTGAGTCTAACTGAATGTGAAATTATTAGGTTACACCAGATTCTAAATCTTTCAAAATCCCACACCAGATTTGCTGCTCTTTCTTTCATCACAAGCACAACAAAAAGCCAAGAAAAAAGGGATCAGGGCTGGTTAGCTATCTTTTCACCTTCACACAACATATTTCATATGGCTGGAAATTTTTTTCCAGAAAGGCTCAGCTGGAGGTGTGGCACCCAGAAAGGCACAAGAGCTTACAGAATCATAGAATGGTTTGGGTTGGAAAGCACCTTAAAGGTCATGTAGTTTCAAACCCTCGGCCCAGGGCAGGAACACCTTCCACTAGACCAGGTTGCTCAGCCCATTCCAATATGGCCTTGAACATTCCACAGAAGAGACATCCACAACTTCTCAAGGCAATCTGTGCCAGTGTTTGCCAGTGTTTTACCACCCTCACAGTAAACATTTTTTTCCTATTATCTAGTTTAAATCAACTCTATTTTGGTTTAAAGCCATTTCCCCTCGTTCTGTCACTACATGTCCTTGTAAAAAGCTTGAACAGGATAGAGCCATCAGCCTCTACCCAGCTGTGGAACGCACCAGACATCAGGACAGGGGCAGTCATAGCTCCATCCTCTCTTTCTCTTCCCTTTTCCCTCAAAACAGATGGGGCTGTACAGCTGTAGCACAGACAAGAAACTGACTCAAGCCTGGGCATCAGCCAGCATGGAAAAGTAACAGCATTGCACTTGCACACATTGCTCTAACTGATTTTTAGCAGCATACATCTAAGAATGTGATTCAACCAAGAACAATAGACCCGTGTCTAAGAATTGTAGCAACAACCTTCTGAAACACTATAATAGCCATATAACAACATCGATATACCCAGTATATCACATACAAAATTTTATATGTAATACTTAACTTTACAGCATTTTCATAGAACAGATAAACACATTAATGTAACTGTTACACTCTCCTTTAATGCATTAGTTTTCTCACTTAATTAGCCACTTAAACTATGATGCAAAGCATTTTATAGCAACAAAATGCTTTTTCCTATTTGTCCAATACAATGACCTCCAGCCTGTTCAGAATATCTCTGGTCATCACTGCAGTTCCAAGATATTATTAAGAAATGTTTTAGTTGTCAGAGCTTGCTGCAGTGAAGTTATGTCTTTTGATTTTTAAAAATTAGTAATATACTTCAATCAGTAGTATCTGATTTCTTGTTCCTATTTCTGGAAGAAATAATCTGAAAAATATTACCTTCAGTAATGTTGCAGGCACATTATTTTCTGTACTGGCTTTTCAGACACTGTTCTGCTTCAGTTCTAAATGAGTGTCTGTATCTCCCCTTAGACAAGGTCATGCTATATAAACCGAAGTTGCTTCCTCTTTTTCACAGAAAACTCATTCCTCATTTATTAAAAGTAAGTGTTAAGTGGTGACTAATATAAAAGCATAACTATTTTGACTACTGCCAGCCTTTCAGAGAAATGTCAGAATATTACTTTAAAATCAGAAATGAGAACTATTTATAAAATGCTGTTCCCCTAACGCAATTCTACTAAAGAGGCCATGAAATTAGCACAGTATCTTATAGCAAGTGTCCAACACTACATATGATAAAAAAATCAAATACATATGCTAGTCTAATGACTAACACTACTACTACTATTCTATATACTACTACCAAAAGCTAACCTAAAAGGAATACACTGATCTACTGTATTTAGAAGAAAAAAAAAAAAAAAGTCATACTTTAATATCTTTTTAAATTATGGATATTTCTCTCCTTAATCATTTTATGTGTTGGAGCAAATCAATACGTAATTTGTGTCACATTTTGCAGACATTATTTTGCAGACCATATTTTATAGGCTTTTCTGTAAAATAATGAGTATACTTAACAGCATTGTGTTGGCTAGATTCAGAAAATAACATCTAGCATTTCATTATTAACACGCAGAATGCAAAACATATTTACTGCTCTGAAAATGGCTCCAAATCCAATTTTTCTTCTATTGAATTTGCTGTTCAAATGTATTTTTGTCTGTATGAGTTTTAGATGTGTTTCTAACCAATTTAGAAGCTTTCAATAAATAAACTCTTAATGAGTCCAATCTCATTTATTTATGAATGAGGCACTTACTCTACATAAAAATGTCATCTCTGAACAGAAAAAGTATTAATCACTTAATGTAGGTTTACAAACCATTTTTCTGAGCCTGAAGCAGTTTTTTCAAAAGTTGTCATGCATATGGTTTTTCCTTGGGCATGTTATCCTTTTCCATAGGAAACTTGTTTTCCAGGAAAAATTTTCACAAATTTTTTCCCCTTTTCAGAATTTTAAGATACACTTCGACATATTTGAAATGTAGTCAGCTCTGGATGCTTGAGCTTCTTAGAAATATCAGATGTAGTATGATCAGGGCTAATTCATGGGTGTGAAATATATTACCATGTTAGAAAATTTCTAGACATGTAGATGCTTACCACCTGACTTTACTTCAGTGCTTTTAGGAACCTCTGGTTTTATAACTTCTGATCTTTCTAGTGCCTGCTCAGAAGAAGTAACCTATCTTTCCCAGAGATTCTCTGCTCAAGTGTTCCTATTCTTCCCCTAAATAGAGATCAACAGGTTTTTACATTTCAATGATTTTGTTGGTTTTGACACCTACCAACAACTTCCAGATCCAAGGGCCGAGAGACCATAACCACAAGGATTAGCAGCTCCTCACATTTGGTCTCTAAATCCTTTGCTATAACCAGTTTTCTTGCTGTTTCTGAGTTTTGACATTGAAATGCAAGCAAACAATATATACACTGACAGTTTACAAAGCTTTTGTACTGCTGTCAGTCAGGCCAAAACCACAGACTTTCTGCGGACCACAGAGGAGCCAGGCTGCGATCCCATGAGTATACAGGAATCACCTGGGTTCCTCCCACCCCTGCTGAGAGCACAGTGAAGGCCGCATTTCCATCTTAACATTGGACATAACAAAATCTATCTATCACATGTGAGTTATAGACCCTCAGGATGTCATTTTAGTTGATTTCCACCTACTCTATCCTTCTCTATACTCCCACGGTTTCATTATATTGCTTCACCTGAAAATTCCCTGTTAGATACCCAACTCCCCACCCACACATACAAATATGGCACAGTAGCATGCCATTTGGCTTATGCAGTCTTGTATAGGAACTGTAAGAGAAAGTATCACCCATGCTCCAAGTCTTCCTTTTCTATAGTTCAACCTCACTGCAAAGTAAATGCTCATACCATAACAGCTATCATAGAAAACTGAAAAGGAGTATCAGCAAATGGCACTATTAATACCACCTAATAATTTTCTTCTTTGTTACTTACTTGTTCTTTGTGTCCAATTATTCATGCAACATCATTAGCAAAAGCCTTTAGAGATGAATCAGATCTTCCAGCTTGTAATATCACATAGAGGTTGCTGTGATAGTACATTCTAGAGCATTCTCTAAGAGCCAAAACTTCTGAGCACTTATCTTTTTCTACAGAATTTTTAATTGTCTCAACAGCAATTTTGGAGTAGGAAAAGGAATATAACTGACATTTTAGTTACTATCTGTTTTGTTATTGGGAGTTTTTCTATTCTTCTTTACTCTACTTACTGGTTACTTCCTCTTTATTCAATATGAGTAATCTATAAACTGATAACAACCTAGTTAGAAACTCCCAGATGCTGGAGTTTTACTGCTGAGTCATTGTGCCATCTGATTATGCAAAAAAAAATACTTCTAAATTTACGGGTTTATATCAAAATTAAGACAAAATCTCTAGATGTCTGTTCTGGATCTCTATTTGTACTGTAAAGCACCCAGAATTAAGAAAATGTACTGCAGACCTCTACAGCGGAGTGGCATGTTTAGTAGGATGAAGTGTCTGAGCTTCCTATCCACTGCTTAGTGGAACTATGTGTACCTGTCTCCATGAACAGACCTTATGCTAGAAAATAGTGTCTCTAAAACTTAAGAAAGAAAACTCTCAACAGAGATCTTTAATGCAGAGAACCAACATAGATGATGCAACATTTTTTGACACTGCTTTCATTTAGCAATGTACAGAGAGAGATTTATTTTTAAAAACTAAATCAAATATTTGATAATGACAGCAAATGAGAATATAGAAATAAATAAAGGACAAATAATATGATTACCGACCTCTGTCCCTTCCAAATTATCTGTAAGAACACAAAAACTCAATACAAATATCACAGGCTGGGTAATGCCATAGACACTGTTCTCAGGACAGAAACAGGCAGAGGGGAACACAGGATGGAGGGTACTTACTCAACACTTCCTACTGATTCTTCATCTGGGGAATGAAGACAGTCAAGAATATAAACTACAATAGCTGGACATTTCCAGTAGTACCTACTAGTCCATGTTGATTATATGCCTGCCTTAGGCAAACTAGTTGTACCGCTTTTTCCTTCAAAGATGAAAACCTAACTCCAGCAATTTAGTTCCAATGTCTTTAGTCCTAATGTCATTAATTCTAGTGTCTTCAGTTCTAATGTCCAGTTCACTTGACTAATAATATAAGCCCTGTCTGTATCTCATCTAAAAAAAAATTGCTATATGTTCTCCATTGATTGCCAAATTATCCAAGTGTAGGAGAAGAAGGAACAAGATCTAGAGGAAGAATTAGGCATTTTGAACTCAGGCAATTCTATCTTTGGTCATGTGTTAACAACAAAATGTTTAATGACAGATTATGTCACAAGTAATTTCTTCCTTTGTGGTAAATAATCGTGAGTCATGCTAGAACAGGAGCCATAATTATTTCTTTAAAGATTGTTAGAGTGAAGGCTATCCAGTGACATACATGTTATCCTATTTTGGCTTGCAAAGTTATTTATGAGGCTTACCATGTGACAGACATATTTCTAAACTCCCTGAAAGAAAAAACTCTGATTTCTACAATTCATACAGCCGAAGTATAGATGCATTCAAAACACCCAGTCCACTGCACTTTCCCTCAAATGAGTAGCCAGGTAAAGACATAGAAGAGTATTAGACAGAAGAATATATTTCTATAACTAGCATGATCCTTTCACCTCTCTGGGTGCATTTAATATGGGCCATACTTGCTGAGATTTTGGCAGCTTTGACGTAGAGACAGTCAACTCTACTGCTCCCTAACACCACTGTCCTCAACAGGCACAACCAGTTGCAATGAAGAAGACAGTAAAAATGTTGGGTGAAAAGGCTTAGGGTTCTGGCTTCAGTGAGGAGCTCATACAGGGAGTACGATGTGAGGTACCGAAGGATATTCCAAGAGCAATTGCTGTTGCAGTGGGCGTTGCTCCAAGCAGCGCCAGCAACCAGCCCTACCCCGCAGTCTGCCACTAGAGGGAACACGGATTGCTGGAATCAGGAACGTAAGAAAATCAGACGTTTGTATTTTCTTCTTTATATCCCTTCTAGAATTCTTTTATCAGAATCGTCACTTACATAATGTTTCTGAAATATGCTCTACTGGGCCATTTCAAGTCAGAGAAAGTATAGTATTAAGGTTTAAGTGAAAGTGACAGAGAAATCCTTTGAAATGAAAAATACTTACCTGGAATTCCAATTTCTGCAATCCAATTTGTCCCATTTTCTTTCAGACTTGTAGAAAAACCCAACACTATCACTAAGTTGTTTGTAAGTAAATCTGAGTTAGAAATTATCAAGGAAAGTAGCCCAACAGAAAATATTGACTCATTATTCCTTTTTTTTTCAAAAGTAAATAGAACATTTAATTTCAGTAAGTTCCTAATTTCAGTTTCCATAGAATTTCTGTGCAGAGCAAAAGTGTAAATTGCAATACCAGAGAAGCCTTCCTTTCCAACGTTCTTGCATCCCCGATGAGAGTTACATCCAAGAAGTTCTTGTATAACACTGACTTGGTTTATTTTTCAGTTTCCATAAACAAATGAGAAAACTTATTGAAGTAGGAGTTCTTTCCTTATGAGTTGAATGCACTAACTAGAGGCATATTTACAATACTGGAATATCTTTCTCCAAGAAATTTGTAGCTTTTAGTTTAGTCTAAGACAATCACATTTTGAAATCAGAAGCTTCTGTATAATAGAAATTCTTCACCATATTCACATCAAAACCTCCTCATAGCTGTCACAAACAATACCATGTTTTGGCTTTATTTTCTTTAATGAGAGACATACTTACAGAGATAAAACGATTCAGTTCTGCTTGTCGTTGATCTTTCTTCTATTGTACTTAAAAAGTAGGCAGTTGTAAGTCTGAGATTATATGACTCACGATTTCAACTGGACCAGTTACTTAGATGTTAACAGGTACAGAAAAATCTTATTATTTGAGTATTTGTTTATAATGTGAAAAACATTTTACACAGTCTTGATCCCTGGTGAGAGAGGAGGGCATTCACTATGTATGGTACCTCATGGAGTACATGGCAAAACCAAGATATCTTCAGTAGATATAAAAGCCATCAACAGGTAAGCCTACTAATGTAAAGCAGTATAAGTAAGTAGGAAGTTAAAAATCTGTTATCCAGATGGCTAACAGGGTTTTTAAACTAGTGATTTAGGATCTTAAAATAATTTCCACAAAAAAATTAATAGATTACATAATTGACAAAAGTACACATAATCTGTAATTAATAAAATATAAAAATGTGTTTTTAGGGTGTTAATAATTACTGAGAAGATTGAGTTTTAAGCATCAAATGAGGCAGTTAAACAGTGGGGAAAATATGGCAGGTTGTTGGGGTTTTTTTAACTAAAAAGCAATTAGAAGTTAGAATAAAAAATATAGACTCAAGACAGGGCAGGTTCTCCCAATATCTTCTGTAGATTAAGGACAATAATTTTAAGAACTATTCAGCATTACTTCTAGGGAAAAAGTACGTCACAAGCCCGTAAGGTGGCAGCAAACACCTTTCTTAGTTGAGAGCAACAGTCCCCTGTTTTGCACCGTTGATGCTTTTGATGTGCTTCAACACACTCTCCCCCGCCAATCACCCAATTAACACCAAAAACTTAGTACACAGGTAGCATATGTATTCCTCTAATTTTAAAAATATTATTTCTCACTGTAAACATCAGATGCTTTAATAAAGTAAAACCAAATGCTACTTAGAACCTTAGGTTTAAAAAACAGGAAAAAAGAAAGGAAAGGAAAGGAAAGGAAAGGAAAGGAAAGGAAAGGAAAGGAAAGGAAAGGAAAGGAAAGGAAAGGAAAGGAAAGGAAAGGAAAGGAAAGGAAAGGAAAGGAAAGGAAAGGAAAGGAAAGGAAAGGAAAGGAAAGGAAAGGAAAGGAAAGGAAAGGAAAGGAAAGGAAAGGAAAGGAAAGGAAAGGAAAGGAAAGGAAAGGAAAGGAAAGGAAAGGAAAGGAAAGGAAAGGAAAGGAAAGGAAAGGAAAGGAAAGGAAAGAAAAGAAAAGAAAAAGAAAAAGAAGGAAAGAAGAAAAGAAAGGAAGGAAGACAAAGAGAGAGTGAGAAAGAAAGAAAGAAAGAANTGTGCCCCACTGTGATCTGACTAGTATCTTCTTTTCATGAAACATCAGTTAATCTCAGTCCTCTGGCTGTTGGATGAGCAGAACAACATGGCTTATGCAATGACTCACTGCAACAAAATCCCCTTCCCTAAGTTTTCATATTACTGAGCCCCATGCCATTTTAATATTCAGCATCTCCAAAAATCACATCTTTGCAAGAACTGGGGAAAATATGTTAATTTTTTACAGTCATGTTTACAGCTAAGAAATCTCTCCATCTGTGGGCTAAAGAGGTTCACTGTCAGAAATCAACAAGCTGTACTGTATCTGAAATACAGGCATTCCTTCTACAACTCTGTGGCTGAAACACAGTCTCTGTGGTGCTGACAATTCTATAAGAATCTCATCTACAAGCCATGTCTTGTTTCTCAAATCTGGCTGATGCTGAAAACAAGGTGTCATGTTTGGATTTCCTCAGCTATATTTGATTTGTTTGCACTGAAAATGCATCCAGGCAGAGTGAATGATACTGTAAATTTGTCAAGCATTGCAAAGTACAGAGTAATGGCTAGACTCAAAGACGTCCCAGACACAAATACTTATAGAATGACAAAATCATTTAGGTTTGAAAAGACCTTCAAGATCACCAAGTCCAACCGTTAACCCAGTACTGCCAAGTGCACCACTAAACAATGCCTCTAAGAAGCATGTCCACATACGTTTTGAATGCTTCCAGAGACAGTCATTCCACCACTTCCCTGGCAGCCTGTTTCAATGCTTGACCACCCTTTCAGTGAAGAAACTTTTCCTAATATCCGATCTAAACCTTTCCCAGTACCACTTGAGGCCATTTCCTCTTGTCCTGTCACCTGGGAGAAGAGATCAACACCCACCTA
>VYZS01021482.1:29784-50596 GCA_013400695.1 Neodrepanis coruscans
AAAAGAAAAAGAAAAAGAAAAAGAAAAAGAAAAAGAAAAAGGGAAAAAGAAAGAAAAAGGAGAAAAAGAAAACAAGGAAAAGGAAAAAAGAAGAAAAAGAAAAGAATGTGCCCCACTGTGATCTGACTAGTATCTTCTTTTCATGAAACATCAGTTAATCTCAGTCCTCTGGCTGTTGGATGAGCAGAACAACATGGCTTATGCAATGACTCACTGCAACAAAATCCCCTTCCCTAAGTTTTCATATTACTGAGCCCCATGCCATTTTAATATTCAGCATCTCCAAAAATCACATCTTTGCAAGAACTGGGGAAAATATGTTAATTTTTTACAGTCATGTTTACAGCTAAGAAATCTCTCCATCTGTGGGCTAAAGAGGTTCACTGTCAGAAATCAACAAGCTGTACTGTATCTGAAATACAGGCATTCCTTCTACAACTCTGTGGCTGAAACACAGTCTCTGTGGTGCTGACAATTCTATAAGAATCTCATCTACAAGCCATGTCTTGTTTCTCAAATCTGGCTGATGCTGAAAACAAGGTGTCATGTTTGGATTTCCTCAGCTATATTTGATTTGTTTGCACTGAAAATGCATCCAGGCAGAGTGAATGATACTGTAAATTTGTCAAGCATTGCAAAGTACAGAGTAATGGCTAGACTCAAAGACGTCCCAGACACAAATACTTATAGAATGACAAAATCATTTAGGTTTGAAAAGACCTTCAAGATCACCAAGTCCAACCGTTAACCCAGTACTGCCAAGTGCACCACTAAACAATGCCTCTAAGAAGCATGTCCACATACGTTTTGAATGCTTCCAGAGACAGTCATTCCACCACTTCCCTGGCAGCCTGTTTCAATGCTTGACCACCCTTTCAGTGAAGAAACTTTTCCTAATATCCGATCTAAACCTTTCCCAGTACCACTTGAGGCCATTTCCTCTTGTCAGTTGTTACTTGAGAACAGAGACTGGCCTCAACCTGCCTACAATCTCCTTTTACCCAGTTGTAGAGAGAAATAAGGTCTCCCCAGTAATGTGTTCCCCTCTCTCCATATGTGTTTCTAATCTGAATACACATACAGGTAGCCTGGTACCTTTGCCAAGTGTTTGATTCCATGAAACTATATTGTACAAATAGTTTCATAACTTCATCATACTTTCTGATCCTGTACAAAATCTAGCCTACGGCATGCACTGTACATAGGCCACACTCAAAGATGCACACACACACACAAACAGTTAAGTGTACATAGCAGACATTAAATTTTTGTCACAGCCTAATCACATTACTGGAGCTTATATTTAAAATCAAGAACTTGTTTCTTCAGTTTCCAAACAAAGATGATTTTTATGTCTGCTATCCTTAGCAATCTGAGCCTGGAGTTTTGTGAATCAAGCTGTGTTAAGAAGACTTTAGATAAGCAAGACAGAAGACTGTCAAAGCCTTCCTTGGCTTCATCAACAAAATAATGAATGAACAACTTGTGGAGATTCATGAGAGTAAGACAAAGCAGCATGTGCAACCAGACCTGAACTAGATCACACTCCTTCGCAGTCTGCAGGATTTACAAATGCAACTTTAACAACTGTCACCTCTTCCTTGACTGTGAAGGAGTGAGAAGGATTGAATTTGCTGTTTCCTTACTTTCTCACAGGTGTTTTCTATTCCTAGGCCTTGCGTAACTTAGTTCTTGTACAGTTCAGTACACATGGTTTTCCCTGTTTTTGCTTTCCATAAACAATCACCGAATATTGTCAGCTGAGGCAAAACAGGTCAGTGCACACTACATTGATACAAAAACACCCAGTGTCAGGATAATCCTCTGACCTTCAAAAATAATATCCTTTTTTATATGCATTTCATGCAATATTGTGAGCCATCTGCTTTTATGATTTCCTGATTCCATAAGGCCACATATTACTTAGTCATAATTGATGCACCAGTATTAATGACTATACATTACTTAAAATCAAAACAGGGAAAAAGAATTAAGTAAGTCCCACATCTGCTCATTAAATTAATAGAATATCAGCAGTGACCTAAACTCATCAGAAAATTGAGATGGTTTAGTTTTAGATTTATTGACAGAACTTCCACAAGGAAGAACTCTGACTTTTAGTTAGCACTTTCTTCTTTGGACTTCGTTCAAAGCTAAACTAACTTTGTCTCACAGGGCAAAGCAAAATAAGCAATAAAATGTCTTTTCTATGTAACCAAGAATAATTCTTCTTGTGACTGGAAGATGTTTGTGCTTTAACACATACATATTATGGGAATGGTTCAATAAAACAAAAAATACAGTATTTAATTCTTTAATGTTTTATATATTGAATACACAAATATTTATATGTGTAATAAAATCATGGCACGGGAAAGACATCTTTATTTAGCATTTATACTATCAATGACAGGAATAAATTTTCTGATGTCATACAGTTACTCAGTTCCTTCAGAACTCTTTAGATTGCCTTCTTGGGAACGGAAAACATGGGCCACTCATGATGTTACTTCTTCTACCAGTGGCTACATCATTTCTCCATGTGAGGTGTAACAATCTCAAGTTTATTTACATAAATGAAACCATGAGGAAAACTGAGCTTTTTAAGTAAGGCACTGCAGAGGTTTTCCAGGGTCATCACGCCATGACCAATATGATCAAGTGAAGCCATTTACTAAAAGCATTAGACTCATTTTATACCATTTTTAGCTGTTCACACACTTCTAACTCTATCATCATTGGCACACACTTCTTACTGTATTATTATTGGTTAGTTATGAACACTGTCTATACATTCTAATTGGTTATACACTTTTCATCACGCAGTGGTCTGTGGTTGATCTGTTCCACCTGCAGCTCTGGACTTGTTTTCTTCTCTTGTTGAACTTTTCACTTTCTTGCACCAAGGTCAAATTATCTTTACATGCATACTTTCTCATCAGAAAGTTAGGTCAAATTGTCCTTGCATACCTTGCTGCATAATTCTCATCAGAAAGCTGGGTTGTGCAAATGCCTGTTATTTTCTAAAAATTCTCCAACAAGGCACATCTTGGAGTTTTTATTTAAATGCAATTTCTGAAATTGCTAGTATGCTTTTAGGACAGAGAACAGCACTCCCAGAGCTGCTACCCTTACAAGAATTTCTAAGCCATAACATTTCATCCCCTTTTACTTTCTGAGGTACCTGCTGAGTTGTGCCAATTACATTGTTTTCAGAGACACAAAATAGATGTGTTATGATGCACCCACACCAATGTGGCTACAGAAATGGGCACATGGGTGCAGCTAGGAAGGAAAGGAACTGCTTTGTGGAAGTCAGTGGTGATTTAGATACATCTCACACTACAACCTAACTACGTTGCTTTGAGAGCTTCAGAATCTCTAAGGCAAAGGTGTCATAGTTTCCTCTGGTCCCTCTTGTCACTTGCTTCCTCCCATCCCTTGATGCCAACCCTGGCAGAGTAAACTCAGTGTAAAAGGTAAAGTAGCAGAATATTGCCATTGCCTAGGTTTCCTGCTGGCTTAAGAAAGTGAGAAAGTTCACTGCAGAAGAGAGGTGATAAACCCCTGAAGATAGGAGCCAGAAGGTGTGGGGCACCCTCCTACTAACACTAAGTTTGATCAGCTCCAAGTAATGTGGAAAGGAAAGTGCAAAGGGGCAGAGTTTCACTGGAAACAAGTCTGAGGCTTTCAAAAGAAGGTGGCTGGGGGTGAGGGGAACTATTAATTATTACCTTAAAAAATTTAGACTGATGAGCTGGAAAGGTTTGGAGACCAGCAACTAAGTGCAAGTGACTAACTGATGCCTCTGATGTTATTTATTTGGGTTTCTGTTCCACATAAAAGCAATTAAATCCTAATTTTACTTCATTACTTTGTCAAAGTCAAGTACACATTCTTAGTATTATAAAGGGCAAACGACGTTAATATTGCCATCACTAACTGATTCAAGCATTGAGAAAAATTCCTGAGGGTTAAACAGAATGGATTGGAGAAAAGAGAGGCAAAGAAACCAAAGTCATCCACGTAAGATTAAACCCTCTGGGCAAAACTCCTTTGCATTATGTCACAGATAGGTAAATCAAAACACTATTTCATCAGCATTCAGATTGTCTTTGGGTCCTATGAGTAACTTAGTTGAACTATGTGGTTGGTGTAGAGGAATGAGTAGACCTTGCACAAGAGACGGCAAGGAGATAGGCTGATTTAAGGATTTCTCTTTTTGTTCAAGAGACCTTGATATCTGGGACACTTACATTTGTATTTCTTTCCCTCTCCAGCCTTTCAGAGCAGTCCACTCCCTGAAAAGATAACTTTTTCACAAATGATCTAGACGCCCCTGCAAGGCGGGGCAAAGCAAGCTGTTAAGAAGGCTTGGAGAAGAAAAAGGTCTTTTTTGCATTCTTTCATGCCCAGCATGTCCACTTAATCATGAAGTTTAGTGTTATTGTCTCCGAAAGATAAATTTTTCCTGAGTCTTCCACTGCCTGGCATTTTGAGGGTACCTGTGTTATCCTCCTTTATAGCTGGGTTGCTACAACCCAAAGGAGCTTTCAAGGTTACTGTCTTTTAAGTGTCTACAAATAGTCTTGCTTTTAATGAAAAACTCTAAAAGAAAGTGGTATGCCTAATAATAGCTGAGATAGTGAAACTAAGCAATATTTCTTGGAACTTTACATAATAATTAATCCAAGTGGAGGTGTGCTTTCATACAGTCCTCCTGCCACCTGTGCTTGGACTTAACGGATGACCAGAGACCCTTCTAAAGTCAATTGTTCTGTGATTCTGCGAAAACAAGTTAAACTATTCTGGTATCAAGGCTGCAAATACTAGCCAAGATAGACATGATCTGACAAGAAGCAGTGTGATTAACCGTATATAAAAAAGGATGAATCACATCACCCTACTGGTGTGTAAGTAAGCCAGATGAATCACCCACTATTAGTACTGACTTCTTTCCATAGACTATAGGGAGGTCAGAGTGACTAGCTATGATTCATACATTTAACTCATACACATCTAAAACTGAACGACAAAATACTCTCACTTAATAATGAGAGACAACTGTATCTGCTTTTGGAAGAAATATAGGAAGTTGTAGATTACTCTTAGATCTGCATTTATTCATGAGCAGCAACAACTATTGGACAGCTTTCTACTGAACAATGGTCTGTGGTAAAGGTAGATACTGTTACCAGCCGCACTGCTGCTGCACCACTCACACCTCCCCTTGTAGCTCTTT
Source organism: Neodrepanis coruscans (assembly GCA_013400695.1). Lineage (NCBI taxonomy): Eukaryota > Metazoa > Chordata > Aves > Passeriformes > Philepittidae > Neodrepanis > Neodrepanis coruscans. The sequence continues at coordinate 35,027 of VYZS01021482.1, forward strand.
TCTTACCAGTACCTGGGATTTGTTATTTACTTATTTGTTATTTACTTATTCGTTATTTACTTAACCAGGGAAGGTGTTTATTCTGTTTATTATTTTTCTTCAGATTGCTGCTTCTTGTCAATTCTAGAAACATCCACAGATAACAGTCTGTCTGACTGAGGCTTCTTTTAGACTGGTTCAGGATTAAAAATTGCCTGCCTCTTTAGTCATTAGCTTCCTACTGATCACAGAGCAATCTGATGTATCAGGAAAGAGGACTGCTGGAAAACATCAGGTCCTTTTCAAGAAGATGGTAAACTTGGAAATGCACCTCAGTAAAGTGGTGTATGAGTGTCCTGGTTTTGACCCTAGGGGACGTAACAGTGATGAAAAAACCCAACAGAAAACCAACAAAAAAAGACACACACACAAAAAAACACAAGTTTTATTCTACACACACACACAAACTGACAATAGAAATGCAAAGACAGACAAATTAAGCTCTTCCGAGGCCAGCAGCTGGGGTGAGGAAGGAAACTAGGATGGTGCTGGGTCCTTGCCAGGGTTTTCTGAAAAACACTGGAAAATTAGAGGACCCAGGGAAATTCCCCCTCCCCCAGGGAAGGAAAGAATACCACAGCTTACAGAAGTATGTGGTCTTCAACCCTTGTCGCTGCTGCTGAAGTGCCATACCGCCCATGCTGCAGAGAAAACGCCATGCTGAGCCGAGGAGAGATGTTATCCCAATGGCCGAGGAATCCTGAAAGAGAAGATGGCCTCCAGAATCATGCTTTTTATGGGGAGCAAATCCCGCGCGATCTCAAAGTCCCTTCTGGGCGCAGGTCGCCTCCGGATTGGGTAACCGGCGCCCAGGAACCACCTCCTACATGGCCAAGGCCCAAGGGGGAATGGGGGCCACCCACAGACACCGCGGGGTGTCCTGGGGGTCCTGGTATTGATACCGGACTACCCCTGTGCCGCTGCTGCGGGACTGTGCCCGCAGGGCAAGTCACACGGGAGATGGTGGCCATCCCCACCAGTCCGCGGTTGGGCCACACCTGCGCCAGCATGGACCAGGGAAGGCAGCGGCCGCAGCAGTCTCGTCCCGCATGGACTTGCAGAAGTGCTCGGACAGGATGGTTCCGTCCTGTCCCACGCTCACCACCGTTGCCAGGGCAGCTTGTTTACATAGACATATGGAAAGCAAGGTTTAAAACACCCCGTTCCCCACTCCCCTCCAAAAAGCCCTCAAAAATCCTCAAAATCACCCAAAAAGCCCCATCCCCCAGCAGAGAGGGGAAAAAAAAGGGGGAAGGGAAAAACAGGTTTTAGCTCCAGGAACTTCGTTTTCACCCCACAACAATGAGTTTGCAGCTAAGTGAGGGAATAGAGGTTAGTAATTTTAAGCTCAGGAGGCAAGCTGCTAGGAACAAGTGATCTCTCATGAAGGATCTGATCAGGTGCTTCACCCTGGCCTCTGTGCTTACAGAGAGGATTTAAGGAGAGAATCATCAGCAGTGGAAAAGAATAGAGTCGAGTATCTAAGAAATATTTAATCATACGGATCCATAGGATCAAGTGATATGCATCTGATTGCTTTCCATCATCACCACAAGGCTGCTTTGCACTATTTCTGAAAGACTGTAGAAATCTGGAGAGGTCATGATGACTAGAAAAAGGATAATGTAGCATTTATTTTAAGATCTTGTTGTTCTGAGGAATAGCAATCTGATCAGACACAATTTGGTTACTGGGAATATCACAGAACATGTTGTTTTGAAAGCTATATCTGGGCACAAGAAGGCAAAGAAGATAATTGGGAATAGGCAGCAACATTATACCAAGAGTATACCATAATTAACAGATCCAGTGCCAAATGCCTTTTACAATGAAAGAACATCTGTGAGTGTAGGGAAGACAGTGAATGTCATCTGTCTTGTCTTTAGCAAGGCCTTAAGAATGGCCTTGCCATGGCCTCCCACAGCACTCTTGTTTCTATGTTGAGACATCACAGTCTAGGTAGATGAACTACTGGATGTTTCTACTCATTTTGGCTGGGGCAGTCAATTTTTTCCACAGGACCTGGTATGGGGCTGTGTTTTGGATTCCTGCTGAAAACAGTGTCAGTAACATAAGAATGTTTTAGTTACTGTTGAGCAGTGCTTACATGGAGTCAAAGCCTTTTCTGTTCCTGACATTCCCCCTTCCAGTGAGGAGACTGGGGGTACACGAGAAGCTTGTAGACAAGACAGCCAGAACAGATGACCCTTACTATCCACAGAAGATATTCCAGATCATACAATGTTGTGCTTAGCAAAAAAAAACTGAGGGAGGAAGGTTGGTGGGGCCTGATTGGGCACCAGTCAGTTGATGGTGAGCAACTGTTTTCTTTTACATCATCAAGAAACAATTCTTGGATTTTATTTTCCTTTCTTTTTGTTTGAGTTCTTTCCTTACACTCTTTAAAACTTGTTTTTAGCTATTAGATTGTCTTTATTTTCTCAAGGGTTTTCTTCACTTTCACCTTCTTCCAGTTCTCTATCCATAGCACTGAGGGGGAGCAAGTGACTGACTGCATGGGGCTTAGTTGCCATCCAGGGGTTAAATCACAACAATTGGTCTGCATCTTCAGGCTAACTGCATACTGGGTGGCGAAGATTAAAAAAAAGACTGCAGCCACTAAGTCAGGAGAAGTAATTCATCACCTCAACTTGGCACTCATTAAACCACTCCCAGTGGGGCCCCCCCACTCTGCGGGGCCCCACATTCAGTTTGGGGCCCCTAAGTACATTAAAGACATTGACCAACTGGAGAGACTTCAGCAAAGAGCCACCAAGATCATCACTGACTGAAGCATTTGTCTTGTGAAAAGAGGCTGAGGGAGCTGAGCTTGCTCATCTTCTTAAGAAGAGACATCTTCAGGGGAACTTAGGGACCACCAAGAGGATATATTTAGGCTCTCTACTAAGCTGAGGTGGGAAAATGAGAAATAGTGCCCATAAATTGAAAGATGGGATATCCTGACTCATACAGGGAAAACACTATAAGTATAATTAAGCCCTGGAGCAGGTTGGCCAGAGGGGTTGCATGAACTCCATGCTTGGAAGTTTTCAAAACCAAAGAGGACAAAGCCTTGGGGAATACAGTCTAACTGTTGATCCTGCACCGACCAGAAGGCTGGAATAGATGAGCATGAGCACTCTTCCAATTTGAATGATTCTGTGAAATATTCTTTTTGTATGTTGTGACAAATCATGGGCAACTCTGTGAAAGAGAGTGGACATAACTGCAAAATGGCAATGCTCCCACTACAATCCATGCTGCAGCAAGATCTGGGAATCTTACCTGGCTTTCCAAATTCAATTCTTACTTTCACTTACAGATGGCAATCTCAAAAATACTGTTGTGGGTTAAAGATAAAGCTGTTTCCCCCGCCCACACCCCCAGTGCGGGTGTGGCCCCTCCGGGGGGCAGATGCCCCGGCCCTGCGTGGGTGGCCCCCCCCCAGACATTTTGCAGGCGCAGCTCCATGGCCGCGGGCGCTGGGAGTTGCTGGCATTGCTGGGCTCCGCCGGCCCCAGCCCGGCCCGGCGCTGCAGGGTGCCTGGCTGGCCCGGCACCACCGGGGGGGCCCGGCTGGCTGGCGGCAGGTCTCGCCAAGGCCAAGGGAACGGCGGGTCCCCGCCTCCCCTCCGATCCCCCCAGCGCCCGCCCGCGGTTGCAGGCTGGGGCAGACGGGTCGGGGTGGCCCAGGGGAAGTGCCAGGACCCCTAGGGTGCCATGCACTTCCGGCCCGAGGGGGGCCGGCGCACTTCCAGCCCATCCCAGCGCTTCCATGTGCGCGTGGGGCCTTACTCAGGGTGGGGCCCGGGCACTAATCATCCAATCGCAGAAGGCAGACCCCCTGGGGGCCATCTGCGCATGCACAAAGAAGGGTCCCCTATAAAAAGGCGAGAGGAGATGCCATCTTTTTTTCAGGACGGGACACCGCCGTAGCAACATTGCTCCTCGTCCCCACGCTGAGTCTGACTCCCGCATGTGGACGGATTAGCAACACAGCGGCTACAGCATGGTGTGGTATCCCTAGAGGTGGACTGGTTTCGGGGTCACGTTTTCTTGTGATTCCCTGGGGGTGGACTGTTTTCGGGGTCGCGTTTCTTGTGATTTCCTGGGGGTGGACTGTTTTCGGGGTCGCGTTTCTGTGCATCTTTCCGCGCTGAGTCCTGCCCCCCCCGGGTGCGGGCAGATTAGCAATTTCAGCAGCCATAGCCCGGATTAAAGACCACATTTTTCCATCAGCACTGGAATTCCTTCCCGGGATTGGGGAAGGTAGGGGGAGGGGGGCTCACGGTTTCTAACTGTCTGAGTGTTTTTCCAGAAGCTGAGCGGAGGCTCGGCGCTACTGTAGGGTCCTCAGGTTGGCCGCAGAACCCCGGGAGAGCTGAGGTCGCAGTACTTCTCTAATTATCCCGGCGTCTCTTCCGGAGCCCCCAACAGAAAGCCAGCACTACCCTAGAGCTTTCCCATCCCAACACGGGGTCTGGGAGAGCTTAATTTGTCTGTTTTTGCGCTTTATTGTCGGTTTTGTGTGTGTGTGAAATAAACCTTGTTACTTGTGTGTTTTCTTCTGGGGTGTGTGTGGCTTCTCTCGGACATCTCTTGTCAGTACCACGCTTCCTAGTGGTAAAACCACGACAAATACTTACAAAAGATAAGTATTTTGAGAACAGTGTCACTTTCCCTTTGCTAACCCCTGAAGTATACCAAGATTAACAACCTGTGTAATTCTAAGAATTAGTTCACTGTAATTGGATGATCTGCTTCTCACCAGGCTCATTTTCCTTTCAAAAGAGAAAAGAAAATCATGAATTAATTCTCCCACAAAAAAAAAAATTATAATCATGGTAAAATTTTATCCTTAGTTATATTAGAATTTCAAAACAGAAGTTATATTCAGGCTATACTATACTAATATGGCGTTTACAATTTAAATTGCAATTATCTCTGAAAGCTAATTTAAAACCACGGGCATTTTATAATGATCATCCAAAGACATCAAAGTCTGTAAAGCAACTAGAGCCTTCTCAGGCTTTACAACAAGACTTCCTTTAATGTAATTGTAGCAATTAAGATCCTTCTATTAATAATTTTCTTTTCAGATTAACAAGCCACTTATGTAGTACAATATAAAGAGGCTTCTAATTACAGTGACAACATTGTGATTTTTGAAAACTGTTTAATAATGCATGATAAGTGACTGCCAACTTGCATTAAGATGTTTTAGGGATTCTGCATAGATCTGATGTTTGATAATCCTATTTTGAAGGCATGATTTGAATTGTAAATTGAAATTAAAGGAAAATGTAGCATTCTTCTGCCAAAAGGAATCTTTATTTCAGTGCTGAGTAGACCTTTAGCAGCACTTGATAAAACAAGTCTGTAATTTGTTGTTATTTAATTTAGTTGGCTATATGATGCAAAGCACAATGATGACAGAAATGCTTCTCTAATAATCTCAGTGTATCAAAATCTTAAATGAATTATCTGGTTTAAACAAAGCATCCTCTGAATAGGAGAGATAAACTAATCCAGAAGAAATAAGTAAGTGTAAGTTATTTGACTTAACTAACATCAGAAAATTAAAAAAAAAAAATTGGAATCAATTTTCTACTTAATTCCTCCAGAGCAATGTAACTATTTTAGGTATTTATAAAATTACTCCCTTGCTGCATATGAAGCTCTTGGAGTCTTGGGGTTTTTTTATTTATTTATTTCAAATGCCATATGGGTTTAAGGAAGGCTTATTCTTCATACTTTAGACATGAATACTGAGATACAGAAAAATCAGATTTTTCAAGAGCAAATTCTAAAGAATGTTAGCTGACACTTCTGAATTTTTTATCCACAATACATTATTCGGAGTCATGCAATTTTTTCAGGTTACTGAACCTAGTGTACGCAGTTGCTGACTTAAATTGTATAGACAGGTTTCAAACTGAGCTACCAAACTGAGACAAGTTTTTAAGAACATCATTTTTCAGAAGCTTTTATTATTATGAGGTAATAATTACCTTCATCTGCTCTTTGCAAACATGAAAAAAGAAACACCAGACTTACTTTCTACAAAAATTCAAGTATTCATTGCATAGATTAGAAACATTAGAATTACAGTTGGATGCACTCTTGGAGGGAATAATTGGTTTAACAAAAAGGCAATTTTACATCTTCTGATGGCATCTATGAGGCTCAGCTGAACCTGACAAATAGGCTTTATTAAAAACCAAAACAAAACAAAACCTATGGCCATTTTCGGGAGACATTTACAAACCCATGAAAGAAGAGTATATTTGCTTCTCAGACCTTATCCACTAGTGCCTAATAAAGTTTCCAGGAATTACAGAAAATACTCAGTTTATATATTCTAATTATCCCAAAATTACCTCAAAAGTATTCCACAATGAATAGCATAGATAATTATCCATAAGGAGGAGTTGTTCCTTCACAGCAGGGATTCTGCACAAAAAAGGATATATCAGAAAAAGAACATTTATTGTCAAAACTGTTCTGTTCCATACAAAATATTTAAGTACATACCTGCTGAGACAGAATGCTTCCTTACCTTAGAGGTTATAGGATTTGTATGGGTGATTCAGTATAAAAATAAAACATATTAGACAAGTATGTCCCGTATTTCATCTACCATTGAAGGCCTAACCACAAGACTATGCAAGAGGAGACCAGTATTAGCTTGTTTGCTGAATGTAGCCATTAACTTCTGTTCAAACTGCCTCTGAAACAAGATGTTAGCTGTCAGGAAAATTTTCAGAGAATTTTTAACTCTGGCAAAAGAAGGCAAAATATTCTCTGCTATTCATATTCTAGGAAACACCTTAATTATCTGTCATTAACAATAAATCAACTTCTTTCTCTCCTCTAATGTTTCATGTCTACCAAAAAAAAAAAAAAGGTAACAGTTAATAAATTTTAAATGAAGAATTATGCTGAGTAGGATGTGAAGCAGCGAAGTTTTCATCTCAAGTGATTAATGCTTAGTGAAGTTATAACACACTGAAAAGAAATCCTATACCAGGAAGTGTTAGATAGCCTTGGCTATTGGTACTGTATTTTGTCACATTTTTGTGGTGCAAAAATAAGCAAAGAAGTGAATGAAAAAAGCACTGAGAGATAGGCACATACACAGACACACTGAATGCTGACTTTCTTTTCCTATGTACCTTTTTGTAGATACTCCCTTAGTAACAGACAAATACAAAACGCTATCAAGCTATATTAAAATACTTCTTTTGAGAATAAAAGGCAAAACATGGATAAGAAAAGTAAACTAAGACTTCAGTCACTCCATATAAGGGAATGAGAAGAAGATCAAACCAAATAACAAAGCAGCAAAGGGCAAGAAAAGTCATACAAAGAAAACAGAAAATCTATGAAAAGATCTAATCTGATGAACCATGTTCATACTGTTTGTTTTTATTAATGTCTTATGAATTCTTTAGTCTTTACCAATAAAGGAGTACAACTGATGTATATATATAACAGCTGTGAGAAATTGTATTGTAATAATTCCAGCCTAATACACACAGAAAAAATACACCATACAGGCAATGAAGAAGTGAAAAACACAAAATGAGATACAAATTCAACTGTTTCTGTTTTCTTCAGCACTCATGCATCATGTCCTATCCAAAAGTTTTTGAGACAGCAATGTATACATCGTTCATTAGAACTAGATGCTTGACCTGTGAATTATATGGTTTTCAGTCTCTGGCTTACATGCTGTAATAATTTTACTTCCTATTGAACAAGCCAGAATCTAGACAGCATTGTACTTCAAGATGTGCAAACACGCTGACAGTCTTCGCAACTCACAAACTTGTTTCCTGGTCTGTGGTATGTACAACAGCTTCCCAACTATACAGTATAAAAGACATGAATTTCAGTACATCTTCTGAACAACCAGCTTCCCGTGCTTGTCTCTGCCTATCCAACTTCAAGACCAAATACCTAATCCCTTCTGGTATCGTGTCATCATAACGCTGCCTCACAGCTGAATTTGATAGTCCTCCCAATTATGCTTCTACAATAACTTCTCCTGTTACCTGACTTCTTCACTTTCAAACTCCATGAGAACTCTGCTCCCAGCTACACCATTCTGCCTTCTCCTTTTGCTCTCTCTGGTGTTTGATTTCTTCCAGCTTACTAAGCTGACAGAAAACTAAATAATGAAAAAATTAATTTCTTCTTGTTATCATTGAATTGGCTACTCAAGGACTCAGAGAAGCACAAGAGATGGCACAAGGGAGGTTATGAGACTGGGTAAAAGGAAGAGAGAGAGGGAGAGAGGGAAGGAAGGAAGGAAGGAAGGAAGGAAGGAAGGAAGGAAGGAAGGAAGGAAGGAAGGAAGGAAGGATGGATCAGAACTGCTGCTTTGGCCAGAAAGGGTTGTTAGATAGGAACAGTCATCTTCCCTAACTGCTCCTCAGCTAGATAACCACCTTTACTGAATAATCTTTTTAGTCATGTAAGAATGTTTTTATTTCTCCCCAAAACACACTTCTTAATGGTATGCAAGCTGTGGAGGATTTCTTCTTCTCAGGACATCACGAGAACGACCCATATGATCCAAGTGAAGACTTTATTGAGAGCATCAGACATATTTTTATACTATTTCTAACTTAATCGCACGCTTCTAATTCTATTACTATGGCAGACAGTTCTTACACTATTATTATTGGTTAATAAACTTATGAGCACACTTCTAAACACTCTAATTGGTTACATCTCTTTACAGCAATACAGGTTGTGCTTGGCTTATTCCATGTAGGGTTTCTAGACTTGTTTTCTCCTTTGTTTAATTTTTCTCCTACTTGTACCAAGGTCAATTATCTTCTCTTGCATGCTTTCTCATGAGAACAGCCAGGTCGAATTGTCCTAGCATATCTCATGCATTCTTTTCCCACGAGAATAAGCCAGGCCGCAGGGCCTGCTTTCCCATCAAAAGCTGAGTTGTACAAGGGGGCTTATTGCCCTCCAAAAATCCTATAACTCTGAAAATTCTCAACACAAGCCATCATACAATTGGAAGTGAATGGCACTATGTAGTTGTGTAAAAAAAAACACATAGCATGAGAAAGACTAAGAAAGGCCAAATGCAGCAAGCATACATAAGCATTTGCCTGTGGCTGAATTCATGCATTTGTAGGCTCTTTGTCACAGGAAAAGAAATCAAGTTTTCTGAAACCTTTGGAAAATCTTTTTTTATTTATTGAAAATGCAGTTTGCTCTACTGCTTGAGACAATGTCACCACTTCTGCAGATCAGACCTCTTGATCTGCATGCTTTTCATCTGTTTCATCCGTTTCAGAGCTAGCAAACCTCTATATCAAAGGCCTCCAAGTCAAACAGCTGAATACAACAGCCAAAGAGAATTGCATACCAAAGAAATAAATTGCATCTTTTAATTTTAAATGAAGGCACAACTACAGGGAAATTCTCTCTGTGGTTGATTTATGAATCTTAACTAGCATTCCCATCTGCTGGATTACGGCCTAAACTTGTATTTCAATAAAGGCAGCAAGTGCTAGACTTATAGCAAGGCCATATTACTATATGACATTATTTTATGAAGAAGGATTCGAGTGCAATAGAAAATGTTTCAGGACTGAAAAAAAACAGAAGTGTCAAGCCCAAGCAGGGAGTTTACTTACTGTAGTTTAGATAATTGTCCTCACTTTAATTTTCTTCCTTAATACCATACATACTGTCCTGGTTTTGGACGATATTAGGTTTTATCAATGGACAAGAGACGNAAAAGAGAGGAGACAACGTGCTCTCCCAGGCCGAGCTAAAGTCCAGCCCCCTTTCCCAGCATTCCTTCTGGGTCTCCCGGGCTGATGGGAAAAAAAAAACCTTGGTAACCTGGCTACTCCTCCCAGCCAGCATGTAGGCATAGGAGAAAGAGTTATTTTTTTTTCTTTGTCTTCCTCTGTGGTTTTAACCCAAACCATTACACATACCATCAGAAACTATAAAACATTCCTACTGAGACTAATCCTTTGACAAGCTGTAAGTTACTGGATAAGATCTCAAATGAGTACATTTTTCTTTGAGCTAAGAGTGGATTTGATCAATGACAGAAAAAGCAAGAGTGTTTGATCTATCAAAGTGACAGCTTGGAGACCTATGACCCTAATGACACCCTCAATCCACTTAAGTGAAAAATTTGTGCTTGCAAAACCAAGCGAGATTTTTTGATGGCTCTAAAAGGAGTCCAGTATACAGAAAGGCTGATGATCAGTGCCAGCTTCCTAAGACTTAACAGGCTTGCTTTTCTCAGATATGGGTGGCAAGTATCGCAATATACTGTAATTATGAACGGACACATAAAGAATTCACATACCTATTAATGCTCCTTGGCATTCACAGTCATAAAAGCATGATCTCATACACTGTAACTACTTTTTTTCAGTAGTGTTAGACATCATCTCTGCAAGTTTATGATGAAGTTATTAAATATACATTACAGAAAAAGAGTTGCTATGATTCTATCCAGATGGCATTTAAGTTATTCCTCTCTAGACATACAAAATCTTTATTACTAATGGAAAATTTGAGAACCACAGAACCTTTGCTGGAGCTCTGTTGCATGAGAAAAAGGCCAAACAACCACTCATAGCACTATATTGTTAGCAGAGCTCTATAGGAAATCAGTTCATATCCCTTAGTTTTTTGAGAGCATAAATAAAAAGTTGTCTTGCATTGTATTGGAATAAAACCAAAAATGTTCCAAATGAGAAACTTGACAGAAACAGCCCTTTATTGAACTACTTCCACAGGAAAGCATTCACCATGGTTACATTTTTCTAGTCTGAGCCAGGCAGAGCAGGATCATATATTGGTCTTCTTCAACTCTTGTAAATACCTTAATCCTAGGTGAGATGGAATTAGGGAAATTACTTTCCTATGTTCTCTGTTATGAGCACAAATTCCACTCCTAGTGTTAGAACTCCTGAAGAAAATTTTGATTTTAAAGAACTGGTCTGTTTTCATTACAAATCAAAAACTGCCAAAACATTTCTAAATAATTCTAGTTTCAAAATTTTGCCTCTGGACATTACGAAACCTCTGACATAATTCACAACATAAAACATGGTTGTTTTGTCCTTTTCTCTTTATGCCCCTAATACTGTCCAAATGGTGGAAGATACAAGCTCAAATTCATCTTATGATTGAAGGAGTTTTGATTTTCCCAGCAAGTGCCATAATAATGATGCTACAAGCCCTTTTATCCACCTTTTTGTTTTGCCACTGGTTGAAGAACTGAGAAGTCACAGGGACAGTCAGGGAGAACAAGAAAGAGCACAGTTGTAATCTGTGTTAAGGTTTCTTCGGATAACAAGTCAAGTCTGTAAATCTGCAGGTTTACCCAGTATCTGGCCAATGTAGGTCTTGGGACTACAGAGCAACTTAGACAAATCTACTCTGTCACTATTTCATTGGAGCCCTTTTCTCTTCTGTATACTGGCACTACTTCGAAAGCATAGCTAACACACCTCATTTAACTATGTAGCCAAAGCCTGATGTCTAGGCCACAGTCCTAACAGATGGAAGCTTTAGTTTGATCCCCTATCAGGCTGAGGCAAGTTTACAACATTGTATTCTGACCTGGGGGGAAGTTCACTATCTATTCAAGCATTACAGAAAAAGCAGGACAGCTTCTTCTAGCTGTATTCTTTTTAAAAAGCAATAGCTGTTTCTGAACTTCACAAGGTTCTTAAATCAGGCTCTGTTTCATGCATGGTCTGAAACTTCCTGATACACTAAGCCTCTCTAAGGAGTGAAATACAATGAAGTTTAGTCTCTAGATCTTAAGTGGGCCAAGCATGAAACAACTATCAAATTATTCTGTAAATACTAACATTCACAGAATCTTAAGTCTGAAACAATAAAAAGCAAAATAATTAAAGTACAACTTGGACAACCAAGTACACGCTTATCTGGGAAGCAGATGATCAGTAATGCCCCAAGTTGGGCAATGAAAAGTTGCAACTTTTCATTTCTGCACCCAAGTTCCCTTCTGGGTTTTTATTGGACCTGCCACAAGGCATTCCATGTAACACTCCCTTATGGTATTCAAGTGGATACAATAAGGTAAATGTTATTCCTTTCTCAAACTGAGATGGTTTTTGAAAACTAAATTAGTGTATTAAGACACTTTGAGGCAAGACAGACTCCTTAAATTTATATTACACTTCAGATTATACTTACAAAAAAATCTTAAAAGCATAGTGTCATTACTTCTAACATACAAAGCACTGAATAAACAGCAGAACCAGAAGAATTTAATTGAAAGCTAGTCTGAAGTATTTGCTTCAAAAGTTTAAACAGAAGAACTGTTTATTAAATAACAGCTTTACTAGAAACAAATTTTCAGCATTTCTAGATCATTATGATACTATCCTTTCTCTCATTCAAGAATGGATTTATAAGTCATCCATATAATCTACATAGCTAATGTCTGGAGAAATATAGTTACATTTATCATTATGGTATCTGAGTGCAAACAAAATAGTAAAATCATGGAAATGATCCGACAGATCATCTACTCTTTGCTATGTTCCCAGAAGTGTGGAAATATTAGCCATCTTCTGCCGGTTGTATTCATGAACATTGTTATGGGAAAGGTAATGCTGGAATGCATATTGCTCTTTTTTTAGAAAATACTAATATTTAAAGTAGGTATTCAATATTTTCTAGACAGTTATGAGAAAGTCCAGCTCAGTGCCCTGGCACATGTCAATATTGTGCTATTGCAAACTTCATAATCCTTAAGGAGAAGAACCATACATTCACATTCACAGAATAGGAAGTTATTTCTGCCAGACTAATTAAAGCCATAGAAAACAGAAAACAGAATCTTAAAATGCATTCTTTATTCATTCAGGTCTCAGAGGAAGTGTGTTCCAACAGCAATCTGCTGGTATGCAAAACAGAAGTCTTATATTACTATCTGCATTTTCCATTACATCTATGAATTTGTAGGCTTCTTATACAAATTCATAGACAGGAAGGCTGTTGAAGTTTACTATATTTTGGTACTAAATGGCACAATTGAAAAATGCATAAATCACAACCAGAGCATCTCCAACTAAGGAGATTTAGGAAAAATATAAGCAAAAGAAATGATTATTAACTCAGCAGTGTCATAATTCAGTAAGAGAAAAAAAACCCTAAAATGTCATGATCAAAACCATTATTATGCTATTATACTCAGGAAGATAAGAATAACCAAAATACATTTAAATCATACAACATTTTCTTTCCCTTGTTTTTGCTTCCTGAAATGAAAAGCATATAATAAGGACTACAATAGTTTCAATTCTCTGCTTAGCACAGTCAAACGTACCTAGCTAGTCTTGTAATTGCTGGCATTTTTCACTATTATGTCATTTGACAGCACATTCACTGAACAGGAATAATCTCCTGCTTAGTCCTTTGATTTTAGTCTTAGGAAGTTATAAGCATTGATGATATTCAAACTATACATGAACATTTCAGGTGCTCTAACTTCCTCTTGTCTTTTGCCTTCAAAACCATCAGGAAGTAACCATTAAACCAAACACAACAGAATGAGAACAAGAAATGAAAAACAAAATTTCAAAACCAAGGAAACAAATACATGCTCATGTATTCATCTCTGCTCAGAAGACACACACACACTAAGCACAGTACCATGACCTGATGGTTTATGTTCTCTCATTTTTTCTAATGTGACAGCTTGAGCCCATCCTCTCTTATTGTTGTATTGAACTTCTTGGCCAAGGTCTGCTACCTAGATTCATCTGCAGGCATCATTGGCCCATGACATACTCCTGTCCGAGAAAAAAAGTCAGAGTTTTGCTCTTATCAGTTATCAGATGACAGACCTAGTCTCATTTTTTCTTTGCTGCAAACTTCTTTCAACAAGTATTGACAAAAGAAGTGGCAGACAAAAAACTTAAAGCACTGAAAGATAAGTATATTTGACTTCTGGGGAAAAACAAAATGACTTAAACCTACTTGAGAAAAGTTGGTTTGTGTGGAGAGAAAATAATAGATTCTGTAGATGAATGACAAAATAATCTACCAAATTATTCAACACCACTGCCGAGGGTAGCTCTAAAGTCTGTATGAATGTTTGTTACTTTTTCCAAAGATCAAAAGAAATACAAAGCATTAAAATATTTATGGGAGTATTCAGTCTTGCAAATGCTTCATTTTCCTGCCATTTTACATTACATATACATTATAAATAAAATATATTTTATATTATCAGCAACATCCCAGGACTGAACACATGTGTATGAGTTTGAAGAGCGGGATTTGTGTTTAAAATTTTTTCATAATATTCACCCAGTGCCAACAGGACAAAAAAACCCCCTGCTGTTCAGTTCAATGGAAACAAAAAAATTTCAATTGTAAGACATGTGGTAACACATGATGAGATCAGGCTCTGGAGTATCAAAACTCTTGAGTGGATTCAGGTGGAAGCAAATCCACTTGGGCAAAAACAGATTCTGCAGATGTAGTGGGAGTGAGAGGGAGCAGAATTAGGTCACAGGACCTGCCTCAAAGAGCTGTTCTATGAAATCTCAGCTGAATGGGCTGATCAGAAAGTGAGCAGGAGGGTTTGGGATGGGCAGAAGGTTGGCATGGTGGTCCTGCCCCGGTTGCCAGACGACCTGTCCAGGCTCCTGTACCTCTGCCAGGACCACGACCCAGAAAGTAGACAATACCCTTCTTCAGCCTTAATGAGACCTCAGCCCTGGCAGGATGAAATTTTAAGTGATTCCAGAGATGTGCATAGCCTGGTCCCAAGCACCTAGCAACCTCCTGGTCTGCTGGCAGGCAGGTTCAGGCCTGGACCCAGCCCTTGCAGGCACAACCAGTGCCCAGGAAGTCACTGGGACATTGGGACCAGTCCCAGCCAGAGAAGGAAATGCCTCACCTGCTGCCACCTCCCACTCCACTGCATGTCAATAAATGACAGAACTGTGAAGGTTGGAAGGGACCTCTAGAGATCATCTAGTCCAACCCTCCTGTCAAGGCTGGGTAACCTACAAGAGGTTACACAGGAGCACATCCAGATGGGTTTTGAATGTCTCCAGAAGGAGATTCCACGACTTCCCTTAGGCAGCTTCTTCCAGTGCTCTGCCATCCTCAACATAAAAAAAGTTCTTTCTCACGCTGAGGTGAAACTTCTTGTGTTTTAGTTTGTGGCCGTTGCTACTCATTCTGTCACTGACCCGCGCCGAAAGAGTCTGGCACCATTCTCTTGACACCTTTGAGATATTTATCTGTGTTAATGAGATCCCCTGTCTTCCGAGACTAAAAAAGCCCCGTTTCCAGTCTCTTCTCACAGAAGAGATGCTCCAGACCCTTAATCGTCTTTGTGGCCCCTGTTCGACCCGCTCCAGCAGCTCCTTGTCTTTCTTGTACTGAGGAGCCTGGACTCGGACACAGCACTCCAGATGTGGCCCCCCTAGGGCCGAGCAGAGCAGCAGGATCACCTCCCTTGACCTGCTGGCCAGATTC
>VYZS01021482.1:50814-81874 GCA_013400695.1 Neodrepanis coruscans
GCCGGGCGGGGCGGGGATTGGCTGCCGCGCGCCTTTGTTCGGCTGCAGCCCCTGCCGCAGGCAGCGGAAGTTTGAGCGCAACGGAAGCGCGAGCGGAGGCGCCTCAGCGGGAGCCGCCTCAGGGCGCGAGCGGAGCGGCCCCGTCATGGAGCTGGAGAGTAAAGTGAAGAAGGTAAGGGAGGCTGCCCGCAGGGCCACCTGCTGCGCCGGCCGGCTGGCGTCCGCTCCAAGGGGAGCGGCGGACTCGCCTCGTTGCTGCCGCCCACCGCGGGGACGGCGCTGGGATCGGCCGTTCCTGTCGCCTCCCGCCGCAGCCTCGTCTCACGTGTGGGAGGCGGGGGAGTTGCTGGCGGGTGACTCCCGCTGCCCCGGGTGCTCTGACAGCTGAGCTGCCTCGCAGTTTGTGTCCAGGTAGTCCGGTGGGGACATGGGGTTGTCCTGTCATGCAAGTAACAACACATAATCCCCGCCCCGTCCCAGGAAACCCCTCGGATCTGATGCATATATGTGCTCTGTGTATGTGGGTGTGAAATTTAAATTGCAAGCAGCCAAAACGCTGTTTGTGGATGGGCTGGAGATTAGTTCCTCACCTAGGATGTGGCTGGCTCCTTGCAAGTGTGTTGTCCCGTGAGACAGAAACCTGAGATTGGTTTATCTTTCTTTTTAAAGACATATTAACTAGTTAGTTCGTTTGGAGACAAACTGGCAAGAAGCATAAGGTAAGTAACAGAAAGCAGTATATTATGTATATTATGTAGTTGTACTGAATCTCTTTCCAAAACTCACTATTTAAAACTTTCTATGTAAAACTGATTTTATGTGGGATGCATATCTAATCTTTGCTTCTAGTGCTTTTGCAAATTAAACGCAGTGCTAAATCACTGGCTTCTTTCTTTATAGGATCTGTTTAGACAGTGTTTGGTAATAACAGAAGCAGCTTTATAAGTGAACGTGGGTTAAATCTGTACATAACCCTCACTGATATATGAAAACTAGTCTTTTGATGTGCGTGCTGTGTGAACATGCGTCTGTTTTATTCCTGGGTAGCTATATTTAAAGGCAGCAACTTGTTTCACAGTACATACATGCACTTTTGAATACTTGTATGCTTGTCCAGCTTGCAGGCTAGAAACTGACTTGGCTATGGGAGTAGTTGTGCATATGGAAGGCTCCTTGTCAAGGCTGACTCCTGGTGAAGCAGGTTAGCCTTGAGTTACAGCTTGCTCCAAGTGATAAAGTAACCTGGATGGGGATCCTGTTTCGGAGAAACCACAAATCTCAGCATTAAGCCATCAGTTTATAGCTGGGTGTAGCTAAGTACTATCGCTGCCTCCTTGTGTACACAGAGTTGTTTCTTTCCTTTGTAATGAAAACAAATTTCTGGGTAGAATTGCTTATACTAGCTAAGCACAATTTTAAACCTAAACTTGATGGCATCACAAAGCTCATTCACTGAAAGTTTTTTGAACTGCAGGAAGTGAGAGATGCGTATTTGTGGAAGATGGAGCATTTCTATTCAGAATTTCTCCATCTAAAGAGAGTAAATATGTGCTATGAAATGACTAAAAATTCTGCTGATAACAAAGTCTTGTTCAGCAGCTACAAGTTTACTCAGACAATCTGCTTTACATTGCTCTGTAATTATTGGGTGGTTGTGTGTGTCTAAGTTTTTGACTATTTTTGTCATATTTTCCTTTAGTCATCTTTTATTCTTTTCCTTCATGATCTTCAAAGATTCCTGAAGACTTTTCTGAACCTGCTCAGAAGACAGAAACTAGTGCCACAAAAAAAAGCAGCAAATTACTTCTCTTGATAGGATGTAATTTGTATTTCTGTTCTATTCAGCTTTAGTATTAATACTCAGACATGTCTGTGATGAGAAAAACTTCACGCTTTCTCTGTTTCTACTGTATGTATATTCAGAATACTGCTTCTGTTCTTCCCCTGTCTCCCCTCCCTTGTTCACATCTCCTCGTCTTCTTTCTCTTTGTAACTTGGATGAAGCTCATTTTGCGAGAGAACAGACAAGGATCTGTGACAAGTCACTGCAGGGAGAACTGGGAAGCTTTGCTGGCTGCCCGTGTGTTTGGTATAAGANAAGGTTGGAAGGGACCTCTAGAGATCATCTAGTCCAACCCTCCTGTCAAGGCTGGGTAACCTACAAGAGGTTACACAGGAGCACATCCAGATGGGTTTTGAATGTCTCCAGAAGGAGATTCCACGACTTCCCTTAGGCAGCTTCTTCCAGTGCTCTGCCATCCTCAACATAAAAAAAGTTCTTTCTCACGCTGAGGTGAAACTTCTTGTGTTTTAGTTTGTGGCCGTTGCTACTCATTCTGTCACTGACCCGCGCCGAAAGAGTCTGGCACCATTCTCTTGACACCTTTGAGATATTTATCTGTGTTAATGAGATCCCCTGTCTTCCGAGACTAAAAAAGCCCCGTTTCCAGTCTCTTCTCACAGAAGAGATGCTCCAGACCCTTAATCGTCTTTGTGGCCCCTGTTCGACCCGCTCCAGCAGCTCCTTGTCTTTCTTGTACTGAGGAGCCTGGACTCGGACACAGCACTCCAGATGTGGCCCCCCTAGGGCCGAGCAGAGCAGCAGGATCACCTCCCTTGACCTGCTGGCCAGATTCTCCCCGATGCATTTCAGGACACCACTAGCCCTCCTGGCCGCAAGGGCACACTCTCGTTACAGCCCGAGATTTCATCTTTTCTCATCCTTCGGGAGGCTTCGCGTTTCCACGCGTCTCCACTCGAACTCGAGCGGCCGCCAGTCACCGTCGAGAAGGGCCCACGGCTGCGCCCGCGGGCGGGGNGTCCCAGGAAACCCCTCGGATCTGATGCATATATGTGCTCTGTGTATGTGGGTGTGAAATTTAAATTGCAAGCAGCCAAAACGCTGTTTGTGGATGGGCTGGAGATTAGTTCCTCACCTAGGATGTGGCTGGCTCCTTGCAAGTGTGTTGTCCCGTGAGACAGAAACCTGAGATTGGTTTATCTTTCTTTTTAAAGACATATTAACTAGTTAGTTCGTTTGGAGACAAACTGGCAAGAAGCATAAGGTAAGTAACAGAAAGCAGTATATTATGTATATTATGTAGTTGTACTGAATCTCTTTCCAAAACTCACTATTTAAAACTTTCTATGTAAAACTGATTTTATGTGGGATGCATATCTAATCTTTGCTTCTAGTGCTTTTGCAAATTAAACGCAGTGCTAAATCACTGGCTTCTTTCTTTATAGGATCTGTTTAGACAGTGTTTGGTAATAACAGAAGCAGCTTTATAAGTGAACGTGGGTTAAATCTGTACATAACCCTCACTGATATATGAAAACTAGTCTTTTGATGTGCGTGCTGTGTGAACATGCGTCTGTTTTATTCCTGGGTAGCTATATTTAAAGGCAGCAACTTGTTTCACAGTACATACATGCACTTTTGAATACTTGTATGCTTGTCCAGCTTGCAGGCTAGAAACTGACTTGGCTATGGGAGTAGTTGTGCATATGGAAGGCTCCTTGTCAAGGCTGACTCCTGGTGAAGCAGGTTAGCCTTGAGTTACAGCTTGCTCCAAGTGATAAAGTAACCTGGATGGGGATCCTGTTTCGGAGAAACCACAAATCTCAGCATTAAGCCATCAGTTTATAGCTGGGTGTAGCTAAGTACTATCGCTGCCTCCTTGTGTACACAGAGTTGTTTCTTTCCTTTGTAATGAAAACAAATTTCTGGGTAGAATTGCTTATACTAGCTAAGCACAATTTTAAACCTAAACTTGATGGCATCACAAAGCTCATTCACTGAAAGTTTTTTGAACTGCAGGAAGTGAGAGATGCGTATTTGTGGAAGATGGAGCATTTCTATTCAGAATTTCTCCATCTAAAGAGAGTAAATATGTGCTATGAAATGACTAAAAATTCTGCTGATAACAAAGTCTTGTTCAGCAGCTACAAGTTTACTCAGACAATCTGCTTTACATTGCTCTGTAATTATTGGGTGGTTGTGTGTGTCTAAGTTTTTGACTATTTTTGTCATATTTTCCTTTAGTCATCTTTTATTCTTTTCCTTCATGATCTTCAAAGATTCCTGAAGACTTTTCTGAACCTGCTCAGAAGACAGAAACTAGTGCCACAAAAAAAAGCAGCAAATTACTTCTCTTGATAGGATGTAATTTGTATTTCTGTTCTATTCAGCTTTAGTATTAATACTCAGACATGTCTGTGATGAGAAAAACTTCACGCTTTCTCTGTTTCTACTGTATGTATATTCAGAATACTGCTTCTGTTCTTCCCCTGTCTCCCCTCCCTTGTTCACATCTCCTCGTCTTCTTTCTCTTTGTAACTTGGATGAAGCTCATTTTGCGAGAGAACAGACAAGGATCTGTGACAAGTCACTGCAGGGAGAACTGGGAAGCTTTGCTGGCTGCCCGTGTGTTTGGTATAAGAGATCCTTTTCTTCTTTTTTTGTCTACCAATATTTACTTAATCAAAACTTCTTAGGTTTTGTACACTGAAAAGAGTAACAGTTCATGTCAACTTTGGAATAACTGTCTTCAATTTCCATCCTTTAATTCTGATTCTCAACCTGTTTATTATGGCTTTGCTTCTCTTTTTTTTTGCCAGCTTCTGCCTTTCTTGAAAGGTGGAAGAATATTCTGAGAAGTTTCCAGTCCAGTTTATCAAAACCAGTAAACTCCTTGGCCTTTAAGAGAAACTCATCCTGAGGTGGCAATGTCCGTGTCAGACTTTTTTAGTCCATCAGCAGGAATGGGTTACTTTACCACATATTGTTGTTCTCACATACTTCTGCATCCTAGAGCACAATAATTTGAATGCTTTTACGAAATATATTTGCTACCTCCTGTAATTTTTATTTTGAAGTGACTTGTACCTGTTTACTGCCTGGCAAATAGGGGTAAATGTTAGAGACTAGAGAGCGTAGCTGACCTGCCTCTTGAGTAGGAAGTTCCTGGAAGACTGGGCAGAAGAAAGCAGGAATTGTCACAATGTCCCCAAATAAGTTGCCATTCCCATGTTTTTCTGAACTCAAAGTCAGAACTTAGAAGTTGGAAGTTGTTCCATAGGCCCAGCGTTCAGAACAGAGAGAAATGGATGCCTGGTGGAGCAGCAAGTGTTTTGGAGACTCTGACACTCGGCTGATGCTGTAGAAAAATTTCTTCCTTTGCCTATAACTGCACAGGGTAATTACTGGAATGTTTTCTGCTTCTGAAAAACCCAATAAATAAAGTTTTCAAGGTGACATTTCTAAGGTTTCTCTTAAGTGTCAGAAATCCGTTAATCCATTCTTTAGTCGTGAACTTCTTCATTGTCTCTTTAGAAAAGTGCTACATACATTTATATCTCCATGTCTAGGTTTGTACAAAGAAAAAAAGCAGTCTGTTTTCGTTGTTGATTTCATATTTGGGGTATTTTTTTCTCCAGATTTGGCAGTTCTAGCACAGTTTATCTGACTGGAATTGCTGCCTTCTGGTACAAGACTACCAGGGCTCAAACAAGGGTCCCTCAGCAGAAAGAACTACTACCCCACCAGTTTCTAACTCGTCCTTTAGCAGTGGTTATCTTATGTATTTGCTCCCTTGTGATAGAAAAGCACCAGTCCTGGATAATGTACCCTTCTTAAGTATATGACAATGAGGAATCTGAGGACACAATTACTTGAGCTCAGACTTTTAATTTAACAACTTCTTTTGGGTTTTTCTGTGCTGTTAAGACAGCAAGATGAGTTTTACAAGTGGCTACAGGACCCAATACTACCATGCAGGCAGATGTCTGTCTTGGTCTGAGTCCTGGGTTCTGGATAACTACAGTCTGTCCAAAACAGAAATTTCAGCATGAACTTTCTGTACTGAGGAATATATATGCAGAAAGTATGCAAATGTATAGAATAGTGTGTAACTTTTTTGTAGTCAGTTCACCATGCTTCTTAGAGACATTAAGTAACTACTGAACATGTAGGCAGTGAGTAGTGCTTTGTGAGTAGTAGGTCTGATAGCTTCCTGTCAGTTATAATTTTCATTTAAAGGAGATGGGGAGTTTGAGGCTGGCTGTACAGTTTTCCTTTTCTTAAAAGTCATTTGAGTATCATGAAGATAGCCTTGTGTATAGATAGAGATTGCAAGCAGAGCTGAAGGGTGAAAGCAGTAGCTCCAGCTTGAGAAGTACTTGTGCAAAAAACAGACCACTGTTTCTCCCAAATACAATATATGCTGTGTTCTCAAACCTTGCTTTGAGGGTATAGGGGAAATGAAGATTTAATGCTTTGTGTTGAAGACTCTAGCAGAACTTTGTTCTAACAGTCTGGATTCCTGCCCTGTCTGTCACCTCTGAACTTGGTAAAATGAATCAGCAGGTCACAGTCCTGCTGGCAGCATGGTCTCATGCTTCACTGGAGAAAATAAGAATCTGGCAGTGAATCTGTTCTGTATAAGTTTCACGATATAATACTTACTTCATGAAAAGAACTTGGATTGCAATGGAAAAGAAGCAAGGGAGTTTGGAGGAAAGAGGTGCAACTCTTCTATTGTGAAATTTCTGTGGTTCTTTTTCTGTAGTATGAGACTTAGTTTCTTCTGTTACACTTGAAAAGCAAACATAGAATGCTTTAGTCATTAAGTCAACGACTTAATGGTCTTTGATAAATGAATGGTGCATATTAGGTATGTATAGGAGCAAAGTCAACTTCTTAATGTTTTGCAAAGCATGATTTAGTCATATTTGCTGGACTGCACTTCCTGTTTAGGTCACTGTTTATTTTGGTGTTACTGCCATGGAAACTCTTTAGTAGAGCTTTTTTACTGTGTCTTATGTATAGTAAAATCAAGGAAATGTAGTTTTATTCATGGATTATTTATGCCTGCAAATAGAACTATGAAGACATTTATAGAAATGTTTTTGAAAGCTAGAAATTCAGCTTTGTTAACAAGGAAACTGAGTAACTGCTCCCTGCATATGCTATGGGTTTGATTTTTCCCTCCCCCCATTAAAGATAGGAAAAAATATATCGTGTGAATCGTTTTCTGGAACACCTATCTGAATCTACAAGCCTAGGGGTTTTTTATCTAGCATCCCTGGATATCAACTTAGCACATACAGCAAGACCAAATTAAACTTTGGGTTTCTCTTACTGAAGAAAGTGCTACTTCCAGAAGTACTCTCCAGGTGTCTCACCATAAAATATCATGAAATGCCTGACTAGCAGGTCAAAAAACTCTTTAAATGCAGGACTGAGCGGCTTCTAAAATGAGGTGAAACTTTCTTTGATGTGGTATAACTGTAAGCCAAGTATTTAACAGTGAGGTGGTAAATCAACTTCTTTGAGTTACAGTACTCTGACATTAAAGCAACAAAGATCTGCTTTTGCAGATGTTTCTGGAAAAAATATTTTGTTTTCATCTAGGTAATAGTGAGTAGTGATTTGTCAATGAAATTTTATTGGCAGAAGTTGCTTAAGACCATGCTTGTGTTTTGTTTTTTTTTAACCTCAAGAAATACTGAACGTGTCATGCAAATTAATGGTTTCTTCATAGCAGACACAAAGTTTACCAATGTAAAGGTATGGATGCAAGTATCTAAAAATGTGTATTTTAAAATTGCTAATCTGAATAGATATGCGTGTTTCATTTATGTATAGCTAATATTTATGTATATGGCATATATTTATTTGTTTTATATAGGGGTATTTGTACAAAACCCTCTAATATATTGCTTTTGCTAGCGTGCAGAGTTGGTGAGGTTCTTTTAAGTGCTGGAGACCTGCTGTAAGAGTAAGGCTGTGATGATGAAAGCTTCTCACCCCTGATTTCTGGAGTCTTACACTTGATCAAATGAATAGGTGAAGTGTCAAGAGCATGAGGAGGTTTCTGTCTTGACATTTCCAGGTTATACCAGGCATAACTATGCCAGTTTGTGTGTTTCTGTTGTGGTTTTTTTATTATTTTTCAAGTCTGTCTAACACTTTCTTTATGCCTTGTTTTTAGTCTGAGGTTATGTAGCTACAGCTTTTAGTGCATGCTTTTTTCTGCTTTTTTTTCCAGCAAGACTAAAGATCCTAAAAAGTGAGTAGGTTTTCAGAAGTGGACCTGGAAACCTACATAATGTTAAAAGGTGCAACTGGGTAAGAGTGCTGATGACAAAACAAACACAGAATATTGTGAAAATATCTCTGCAGCAGCATTGGGTGATGGAGGTTTGTAAATAGTGTTACAGTGTGTGTTGACTGCATTCAGACTTGGCTAATGTAGTGCTGGACTTGTGAATAAACAGCACTTGTTTTCTATCCAACTGAGATATCTTTAATAACTGTTAATCTTTTGATGGTACACTGTGTAGCAGTGTCTTAAATATTTAGATTCTGAACTGTTTGATACTTAGTCGAAGACACAATAATCAAATAAATTCTTAGTACCTGTGTATTATCATAGGCTACTGTGCTTCCTTGATTTATTCTTTTGCCTGTCCTGCCCAGATGATCTTTCAAATATTTTTTTTTTGGATGCAACCACTTTTTGGCATCCTTCTTTCTGTGCAAAATGGACTTCCTTACCCAAGCTTCTGATTGTCAGTCAACTTTCCCCTAATTCAAAATATGTATTTAAAAAAAACAGGGTCAGACTTACCATCAATTTTAATAGACATGTTAAATAACAACAGATAAAGTGGTTCGTGGGATACTGCTCTTTGCTACAGATCTGGAACTTTTTTTTCTTTCTTCTCATACAACATTTGTCAGAGTTTCATAAGAGCATTGTCCAGATATGAACAGAAGACAGAACCAGACTCTAGCCACTGTACAATGATAATATTGAGAGACAGTGGACAGAAGCTGCAATGTGAGAAATACTTTAAACATAATTTATTTCCTCCATGTAGTCCAATACTGTAATAGGCTGTTGAACCTGCATCTGGACAAGATCATGAACAAATATGGCTTTGTTGCACCTGTTCTTTGTGAGCAAATGGGTGACCTTCAGACAGCCCTTTGAACTTAATCTATATTTATTAAAAGAAGTATAGTCAAGCTTCAAAAACTACTGCTCTGCCTTATGTTTTAATTAATCGAAGATTTTTTTAGGCTTGTCTCTTTCTTCTGTAACTGTCAACAATAATCTTTTCCTGTGTCATTATACTTTTTTAACTATTGAAAAGTTAATTCTTTTTTTCATTACAACATTAAGTTTTTACTGGCACTGGGAACTGTGACACAGTTAATTCAATATAGGAACAAACTTGTTAACAAACTCTTCCATATTTTTCCACGTACAAGAAACTGTAGCTGACAAAATTCATCTGCAGACTAAACTGGCTGTCTACCTCCACATGCATAATCCATTTGCATCCATGTTTTATTTTTTCATAGAATCCCATGTGGGGAGATGTCTGATGGTGTCTGAAATATAGTATATTTGCAAGAATGCAAGTTCTGAAATTGGTATTCTAAAACAATGCAAGACTTCAACATTTGCTGAAGGGTTTCAGTTAGTAAGAGGGTAAAGTTGGACTTTCATTCTTGATCATGTTCAGTAAACTTGGCTTATCAGAAGGGTTTATTTTTATTTTATAGCAAGTGCTGTGTTTCTCTCATATCTAAACAAACTATTAGACACTTAGATATGATCACTGGGATTTTCAAAAGGACAGTAAGCTTCTCCACATGACTCCTTACTGTAAAGGCAGCCAACTTCTGTCACTGGATTCCAGTTTGAACTGAAACAGGGCAGTCTCACTAATTCTCACTTAGCTGTAACCATTTAAAATTCTTTTCCCTTGAGTACTATTTAATCTTAAAAGAATCATGCAGTGGATGATCTCAGTCACAGTTATATTGTCTTCTGTACTCAGACTATTTAAATATGTATTGAGTATTCTAGTAATACCAGATGATTTGGGATAGCTTTTGCTGTTAAATAAAAATTAATGGCAGTAGACAGACAGGAACCTTCTTCTGGTAGTATTTCAGCTGACCTAACTGCCATTTCTCCCGTAACTCCTCTTATGGGAAAGATGGATTCCCTCCTGTTTTCAGGTGTGCATTCCTGCTCTAGTGAGTGCTCAGTCAGCTCTGTATCTCTTGGTGCTCCAACATGGAGCTGATCATGTCGTACAGAAGACATGGGTGTAGATGCCGGAAGAAGCAAAGAAGCAGCACAACTGCAGGTTTGGGCTTTCTGATTTTCAAGCTGCTGAAGAATAAACAGTTACTTCAGAGGTCAAGATGCTTTCTTACATCTGAAGAACATCCTGTTACAGGACTTTGGAGGAATATGTGACTTTTAGATAGCCAAACTCAAAAGCACTGTGTGCTCTTGTTATTTTATATCTTTATTTTTGGCAAGCAGCCACATAATTTCTGTGTCAGAACAAAGGCTGAGGCTGTGTGTGCATCTGGAATCTCATCTATTTTGTTTTCAGTGTGCCCCTTAGCTTTGAGCTCAACCTTTTCCATAAGGTGACCAGATACTGTGTATAGAAAGGTCCTCCTGCCTTTTTGTTTCACAGCAAACTGAAAAACCCATTTCAAAACAAATTTCTCATTTTCTAATTCAATTTATTTGTCTCAAGCTGCACAATCTTTTACATAAATGATGTGCTCTTTGTTTTTAGCCAGGGAATGTGGAGTCCTGAAGAAATCTGCACTAATACTGCTACTAGTAAAAGTGCAAGTAGTCTGTCTAGTTGTCTCTGTAGTCTGTGGAGAGGGAGTATGTTCTGGGTGGAGCATTTAGACAGCACATATTTCCTCTCTTTAATTTGTTTCTGAAGAGGTATTTTTAGCTTTAAAAAAAAACCAAAACTTTAAATGTTAGGAGACTCGGAAATGGTATATTAAAAAACTGAAAAACATTTTCATTTTTTTACTTGTATTTCAGATTCTATTTTGGGAATTCTTGAAATATCAAGGCTATTTCTCTGTGCACTGTAGAAAAGTACACTCTAAACAAGTGACTCTAGGTTCTAAGTTTTCTAATTAAAACACTAAAAGATTATAATTCCACTCTTAATTTTTAAAGGGAGGGAGAGCCCAAACATAACGAAGTAATGCCAGTTTGCAGCTGAATTAGCAGCAAGAGAGAATGGGTTTAATGTTGTCTTTGGGGGTGTTGGGTTTTTTTTTGGGGGGGGGTAGTTTGTGGTTTTTTGGTTGTTTCTTAGGGCAGTGTAAGCATATTTTAACAGCTTTTTAGGGATGGTTTTAAAAACCAAGAAAACAACCCCAAACAAAAAACAACCTGTCTTCTCCCTGTGCCCCACCTCCCCCAAAAGGCAGTTGTTTTATGCTGCTTTGCCTTCCTCTTTCTTTTCAGAGAACATCCTGGCC
Organism: Neodrepanis coruscans; assembly: GCA_013400695.1. Lineage (NCBI taxonomy): Eukaryota > Metazoa > Chordata > Aves > Passeriformes > Philepittidae > Neodrepanis > Neodrepanis coruscans. Next base: position 62,147 of record VYZS01021482.1, read on the forward strand.
AACATTGTGCTCTCATTGAGTGTGACTTGACGTGATGTATGGGGAGGTGGGGGGTGCATAAGAGGGGGCTCTGGATTCCAGATGAGAAGATCCCTGTAAATGCCCATCCTCAGTGGAGGTGGACTTTTATTATCATGTTAGCTTAGACATCAGTGTAGCTGATGGAGAAATTTAAAGTTACGTTTATTTTACATGTCTACTGGTAGGCTTCAGGGTAGCACCTTATAGCTTGAGAGCTTCTTGAGTTCTTAGATTGGTGAAGATGTCACCATGATCACAGCAGGTTTGTATTTCATCTTGCAGATATGGAAGACATAATTTTTTCCTTCTGTCCACCCCTGTAGTTGCAAGCAGTAGCTTAATAGTTGCCAAAGTATCACTTTTCTTTAAATAGACCACAATCTGCAGGAAAGTTTTACAATTTCCTGAGGGATGTCTGATGACTGTACAGGCAGGGATTCTTTAAATTATAGAATAACTGAAAATATGATACTCCTCGTATCTTACCACGTGTTCTGTATTAAGCAAGTGGTTTGTGAATAATCTTTTCCTTCATTTTGGACAGAAACAAGTTGAAAGTTGAGCTGTTTACATCTATACAACAATAATAGTACAATTTCTCAGAGTAAACAGCAAACTTAATAATAAAACTATGTTACCACATCTAATTAACATTGGGATTGTGTTTTTGTTGCCAGAACTAAGATTAGTACCAGAACTTGTCAGCTCTAGCTCGGTTTCCAGTCATGGTAAAACCTAAACTGCAGGTGAGCTGACTCCTTCACAATGACCGTCCCTCCCACAGCTGGTTGGGAGCACTCCTGGCGCTGCTGGAGCAGTGGGTGGGGGTGTGGGCATGGATCCCTCTCTGCATGTTGAACATGAGACTACATACCCAACTGTAGCCACAGTTCCATGGTCCTTCATCTGTCTGATTTAAGAGCAATGTTTCACAAAGGTTTAAAGAGCTGGAGTGAGACACTTTAAATTTGCTGCATCAATGTGAATGCATAAGTTACAGTGTTTTATGTCTGTTCTTCACCTCAAACTTTGAGTGGCTGTTACTCAGCTATATTTGATGATGTGTTGATCTATTGGGTGAATACCTGTCCTTTACTCTGCACTGGTTTTTATATTCTCTCATATTTCCTCTGCTTGGTGAGTTGCTTATCTGTCCTTTTACCTTTTTCACAGTGAAACCCTTTACCTGTCACAGTCATTGCTTTTGCTAACTGTGCCATTTCTTTCACCACTTAAAAGGTAGACTGGTATGAGTGTAGCTGAAATGTAACTGTAAAGAATGTGCTGCTCTCAATCACTGTCAGAGTGTAGTCTCAAATGTATTCAGAAAAATTAGAGAAATTGCTTAATTGTTTTCTTTATTCCTAAATGAATGTAAATGTGGGGTCTGATTACTGCTTGATCTCCTGTGTTTTGCCAAGTCATATGCTGTAAATCATGTTGTCCTGACAGCTGGATTAAGTGTCTTTTGACTCGAGGTCTTCTAGCCTCACTCACTGTGGTTGCAGCCCTTCCTTGTGTTTGAAGCTGTGAAAAGAATCTACTTCTTCCCTTGTGTGAAGCTTGTAGAGAAAGCTGGCTAGGCTGGGGAGACGAGTCCCTGGAAAATCCTTGGTTTTGGCTCAGTCTGTCTACCTGCTAGATCGAGGCTGAACAGGCTTGTGTGAACACTGTTACTTATGTACCTATGGCAGGAAGGTCAGTGGACGCCAAAATGCTGTTCTGATGTCAGCGTAGTCAAATGCTTAATCTTTTGCTTTAGCTCTAGATTGCTGCCTTTATAATCTGCAATGTGGTCATTCATGCAGCATAATTCTTGAAGCTGACTGTAATCATCTTACTCTGTACACAGATGGGCTTGGGCCACGAGGAAGGATTTGGTGCCCCCTGCTTAAAGTGCAAGGATAAGTGTCCAGGATTTGAGCTCCATTTCTGGAGGTAAGTGGCACCAGATGTGACTCAGCACTGTGGACGTTGGGCTATCTATGCAAATGTCTAAGTAACTGCTTTTGTTCTCTCTTTTGATTAAAGTATTTAGATGCTTTAAAAAAGCTGACAAGGTTCAGAGCCAAAGCTTTTTAGCTGCATTAAAACAGAATGTTTAAGTATCTAATCACTTGTGAATGTGCATTTCAACTACACTGAAAAAAGTAGCAGCATTTCTACTGAAGCATTTGCTTTAGCTGACTAAACAGTTGAAGTAGGTTTGTAAAAACATGGCTATCCTTACTGTAAGAGAGATTATAGGGAACCAAGAGTGTTTTATCTCAGTGATCAAATGCATTCTCATCTCCTGACCAAATAGAGAAGCTTTGATCTGAGATTCTAGATAAAATTATTTTGAAATGATTTTGAAACTTTGTGCACAGCTACAAATGACTTAAAAGGGGAAGAGGTGCCAGAATTCAAATAAGTTATATAGTAATCAGCCTTGGAAGGTGCACTGTTACTAAGCCGATGAGTTGACATCAGTAACAGTAAATAGTCTATGCCATTACTTGGGAGAAACTTTGTATTCCGTTAAAACACTTCATGTTTTATTGAAACAAAATGTACGAATGTATATTAATGCAATATATGTAGCTGGCCCAGTTCACTCATTATACTGGGTATTCTTTAAGATGTAGCTTAGTGACTCTGATTTTAAAAAAAATCTCTGAAAGGAAAACACCTGAAAAGAACATAAAACCAAATAATTTTTAGTAGCATTAGCACATGCTGTCAGTGAAAATTATTACATTTCATGGATGCCGTTTAGCTACAGTCATAACTGTATCTACAGTAGAGTGTTATTTTGTGGAGAGTTTCTTAAGGTAGTCTTTATATCCCAGCCACGGTGGCATCAGGTGCTGATAAGGCCTAGGAGATTTTACATCTTGGCCCAAATATTTGACTGCAGATAAGACTCCATTTAGAAAATAAACAGGCAAACAAAACACAGGAAAAGCTTGCTATAAGTTGATAAGAATATAGCTTGTTGATAATGTATATGTTGATAATGTATATGTAAATATGTAGCTGTAAAAATAACTCACAAATAATGATATGGAGCAAGAAGTGGTAATGCACTAATAATTGTGATCATCTAAAGAGAAAAGAAATTTGTGGAATTACTTCTTCAATACCCACTGAATCACTGAAGGAATTTTTGTAGAAGTACTAGTAAAATAGAACACAGTTTTCATGTATGTAGGTAATGCAATAAAAGAGAAGTAAAAAAATGTAGGAGTAAATAGTGGATTTTATCCATGTGTAGCTGAGAAATTTTATTGCTGTCTACTTGAAAGCTTTCATTCATAGTCACCATGATAGATGGGGAAATTACAAGTGGGGGGAACAAAAAAGATGAAACCAGTTGACTTTCTCTTTTTTTTCTTCTTTTTTTCTTAGTTACCAATATTAGACTTAGTAACTGCTAGCTTATTCTTTAACAGAGAAGAATTTGAGATAAAAAGAAATAATAAAATGGCTTAAGTGATTTAGTCACATAATAGGATGATTGCCATGTTAGAATGTATTAGCTTTTCTTTATCTATGTTTCACTATCCTCATGTGGTTAGGGTTTATTTTGCTAGGTCCTGAATTCATAGCTCATCAGAACACTGTCTCTTAGAAGGCAAGAACTTGTAGACAGCAGTGGACTAAAGAGCAAGTAAGGAAAGTGATGTAAAAACAGTCACCATTTTAGGTAAGATTTAATTTGGAAGTTGAATCTATATAGGATAGACCAGATAAATAAGGTGACTGGAAGTAGTCTGAAAGCTTTATCTAAGTGTCAGACAAATGTGGTATATCCCTCTGAAAGAGTAGAAAAGTTAGCCATTGAGACAATTCAAAAATGGGTTAGAAAATAGCCCTAATACCTTTTCACTTAGTCATTAGCCTTAAAATCTGAAACTCTGTTTTAAGTTGTAGCACAATATTGTCTATAGCATGAATGATCAAAAATCAGTTTGAGTTTAATCACTAATTTTACTGTTACTCACTTATAAAAGACAAGTGTTATCAAGAATTGCAGTGGGAGAAATGCTTACTCATTGGGGGAATAACTGGGGTTGCAAATTGACCCCAGCCAAGAGCCAAGCATCCCACAGCTGCTCACTCCCTGTGAGCAGGGACAAAAAAAGGAGTTAAAAAAGTGAGAACTCATGGGTTGAAAAAAAAGGCAGTTTAGTAGATGAAGTGGGGGTTGAGCAAGTGATTAAAAGGCAATCATTGGCCACCTCCCATCAGCAGACTGATGCCTAGCCAGTCTCCAAGCGGTGTCTACTTTAGAAGTCAGAAACTGCCTTCTTGATGCTTTACCTCTATCTTACTACTGATCATGACATTATAGAGTACTCAGTATTGCTCTGGCCAATTTGAGTCAGCTGTTTCCCCTTCCCAGCTTCTTTACCTGCTGAGGTAGGAGCAGAATTAAAAAATGAGGAAGTCTTGAGCTGAGAGCAAGTGCTGTCAAGGCTGTTTTAGCTACAAGCCCAAAGCACAGCACAGTAACCTCCACACGAGTGTGATATCCAGCGTGGTAAGTGAGGCGGCAGCGCGCGGTGCTGCTGTGGGATGTGTAAGGTGACACTGCCCTCTCCTGGGGAGAACCAGGGAGCTTCCGTGCCTCGTGCAGCTCTTGGTCCAATACATGAAAACAGTATTCCTCAAAGAGCTAACATATAATTTCTTTCTGTATTTCCATACAAAAGAGCCTCAACTCTTTCTCTGGAGAGTCAGATTGGAAAGAGTCCAAAAAAAATCCAAGTGTGCCTATCTGTGGCACAGTGTTTACAGAGTTGTTACACCCTTCTTCTCTATACTGGGAGTGTTTGGAAAATACCTCTTCTGGGGTAGCAAGTGCTGTTTAAGCAATTTGTGCTGTAAATTGACACCCTATGGGAAGGTTTATAAAATATTCTGTACTTATAGGTTCAGAACTCTAAGAGGGTAGTATAAAAATGGTGGTAAATAAAGCCTTTAGTAAAGTTTTTTCCTAAATTTTGAAGTTCTGAGAGCCTCAGTTTTGAGCTGAACACAAAATGAATATAATGAGACAAGATCTACAACAGTAGCTGAATGGTTCACAATGATCTACTTCATATTGGTAAGTTGTTGTTTTTTTTAATTGTCCTCAGAATCATGCTTCTGTCCAAGTGTAGAAACAGCAGAGGGAAGGGACTCCTTAATTCAGGTGTCAGACTTACTTCAGACTCTAAAACAGCCTCCGTACACATGCAGCAGGGCAGACTGGATACAAGAGTCTGCTGCTTGGTGGCGTGTTGCTCTTTGGGAATGTATTTCCCACTAGAGGGAACTATGGGAGAGGAGTCAAAAGTTGTTAAAAGTGGGAGGGAAGGCTCTGATTTGTTTTGATCACATTTATACCAGAAAGTGATAATGGTCTCTGCTGTGGCTTGCAAGGATGGTAAAGATCTTCTGGGACATGACTCTTAAGCTTGGGAATGACCTTTTTCAGCAACTGGCTCCTCTTCACAGATAAAATCCTGGAAGGCAGGGAGAGCTTTAAGATTCTTTGATACTACCACTGACTGGCAAGTACTGATATGCAGTTCAAAGCATTTGCAATTTCTGAACTGCATTAATAGCAAGAAAATGTAATATAAGACCTGAATGAAAGGGCAGACGCCTCCTCAGCAAGTTCACTGATGACACAAAGCTGGGAGGAGCAGCCGATACCTTAGAGTGCTGTGCAGCCCTTAGAGGGACCTTGACAAGTTGAAGAGGTGGGCAGAGGAGAACTGTCTGAAATTCAGCAAAGGCAAATGCAGGTTCCTACACCTGGGGAAGAATAACTTCATACACCAGTACAGGCTGGGGGCTGCCCTGCTGGAAGCAGCTCTGTGGAGAAGGACCTTGGGGTCCTGGGGGACAAAAAGCTGTCTATGAGACAGCAGTGTGCCCTGGTGGCCAAGAATGCCAATATCTTGGGGTGCATTAGGAAGAGCACTGCCAGCAGGTCAAGGAAGGTGATCCTGTCCATCTGCTCAGCCCTGGTGAGGCCACATCAGGAGTGCTGTGTGCAGTTCTGGATTCCTTGAAACAAGAGCTCTTGGAGTGGGTCCAGCGGAGGACAGCAAACATGAGTAAGAGACTGGTGCATCTCTTATGAGGAAAGACTGAGGGANATCTGAAGTACTGCATCCAGATCTATAGTCCTATGCATAGGAAAGACACGGACGTGCTAGAGTGGGTCCAGAGACTGGTGCATCTCTTATGAGGAAAGACTGAGGGAGCTAGGACTGTTCAGCCTGGAGAAGAGACAACTGAGAGGAGACCTCATCCATGTCTGTAAGTATTATCTGAAGGGAAAGTGCTAAGAGGATGGAGCCAGGCTCTTCTTGGCAATAGGACAAGAGGCAAAGGGCAGAAGCTGATGACCATGAAGCTCCACCTGAATATGAGGAAGAGTTTCTTTACTGTGTTGGTGACTGTGCACCAAAACAGATTGGTCAGAAGGTTATGGAATTTCCCTCACTGGAGATACACACAAACTGTCTAAATGCAGTTCTGCGCCATGTGCTCTAGGATGGCCCTGCTTGAGCAGGAAGTTTGGATCAATTGACTCCATGTGGTCCCTTCCCAGCCATACCCATTCGGTGATAGGAAGAGGTTAGTCTTTCTGCGTGAAGGGCGCAATCCTTAAGGACTTGCCAGGTATCTGTTGAGAGTTTCTGTGCTTGCATCTGCTGCCTCCTGTTACTAGGAGCTAGCATAAGAATGATCATAATCAGAATTATTCTTCCTCTTCATGCACCAAAACATAGGAAAGCAGGAAGATGGTTGACATTTAGTTTTGCAGAAGGGACTAAAGTTTCTGATCAGTGCTGTCAGTGGGAGCAGAAATTCACCACTTGAGAGAGAGGATGAAATCTGTATACCTTTCTTGCTGCTTCTTTCTACTGACTCAAGGACTGGATCTAATAGAACTCTTTTAAAGTGATATGCAACTTCTAATTCCACAGATTGTGAAGTTTCCTCCCTATCTTCCATGTTCTGAATGGGAAGAGTTTCCTAAATGGCTGAAATTTGTAGAGGAACATTTCTCTGTTTTGAGGTCCAGAGAGCTATGAAAATATAAGAAGGAGTCCCTAACACCTCCTTCAGTAGGGATCTTCCTGAACGTCCTGAAGTGGAGGGAAAAATGTTTTCAATAGTATGAGTGGAGAGAACAAGAGATTCTCGCTGCCTGTTGTCTTAATAGAGTCAAAAGAGATAAAGTTGTCTGTATGTACATATGTGTTTATACACACACAGACATACACATATATAACAGCGACTTTTTTTCTGACATATTTGAGGTGTTATCTTGTGTTAACAAGATAAAAATAAAACATCAGTTATCAGACAGACTTGTGTAAGTTTGAGGTAATGGAATGGGGTCACTTCTGTGAGATAACTGTATCATAGCCAAAGAAACGACTAGCCAGTCTGTTCTAAAGAGAAGTAATTTGCCATATCCCTTCTGCAGAGGGATCAGTGAGTTGTCACATCAAAATCCTGCTCATTGTCACTTAGTGGAAGAAGGTAGGACTAAACTGTCCTAAAACAATACTATTTAGGAAGAGTGTGTAAATGTCAACTTTTATCTTTAAGTACTGGAAATTACTCAAGAGGTGAAATTATAAATCAGGATAGGAGACCTTTTATTGGCTCTTAGCAGTTTTATGAACATCTTAGTGTGGCCGGGATCCAAGGGAGCCTTGGGGAACACTGGAAATGGCAATAGCCTAGAGGATTTTCCTTCAACTTCCTGAGATGCACTGACATCAGTTGTGATTTCTTCTAATGGCTTTCTTCAGCATTTAAATGTTTAATTGTCCACATATTCTAATGCCAAGGCCATTACACTTGTAGTTTTATAACATTGCCCCTGTGACAGCTTCTTGCAGAGGCTATGTAGACAAAGAGTCATTCACTTAATGTTGAAAGAGCAAGGAGATGACATTGTGCTGAAATGTACACACTCAAATTCTTAATTTCAGTAGGTGCAAGGATGGGGAAGAGTAGCAAGTACTTCCTTATATTCAATGCAAGTATAAATCACAGTAGTTCTATGCCAGTTTTCACAGTGGGTTCCAGGAAGGACCTGAGGACAAATTGTCTGCTTTCACTTCTTTGCTGCTATGTATTTATGAAGGGGGGTGGGGGGAGGGAAAACCTTACAGATGCTGAAATTAGTGAAATGTTAAGGTGGGACAGAGAATAGTAGCAATTATTGAATCAGGGTGTCCATGTAGTCTTCTGTGTTCTGAAAGAACACTATTAGAAAAAGATATGCAATTTCATGCCATAACATGAGGAAAAGTAAGGTGCCCTTGTGGCTCTTCCAGCAGATGTGAAAGTCTTGGGAAGAATTCTACCACAGCTTGTAGGGGGGTGTTCTGGTCTTTGTAGGCTGTCAATGCTGCTTCACTGTAGTGGAATGCTGTACAGAGTGGGTAGAGCTGCACAACCTGTCATGTTGCAGTTGTGACCACACTGGCAATAAAACAATATAAACTGTTCTTACTGAGATCTGACTTGCAAGCAGAGCAGTTTTGGACAGCATGATTATATTTTACTTGTATGAGTCTGAGCAGATTAGCTGAGAGTATCTGTTCATTCACTAATGTTTTTAGATCACATCCTAACAAGAGACAAGAATAAAACTGGGGCTTTTACTATTGCTTAAAGGTTTAAGTTGAAAACGGAAGTGTCTGGTAAGGCATTGTTAGGTGGAGTAATTGCTTTAATTCCAGTTGCATGTGTATTGTGAGGCACAAAGCTGCATGATGGTCATGGTCTGATTCTGTCACCTTGTATGAGATCTCAAAGAAGACATGATTGAGAATTGGTAATAAGGTATAATCAGATCCATGCCTTAAAACATGAGCCAAGTGAATATGAATTGCTTTATTAGTATATTAAACAGTCTCTATATATTAGATATATAAAGGACTTAACGTAGACTGATGCTGAAGATCTTGCAAATTTTTGTGCTTGAAATGCATAGTACAGCTTTTAGGCTTAATGGGCAATGCTAGTTTATGCTTGAATGCTTTGGTAAGCTGAGAGATTGCAAAGTACTTAGTGTTTAGTGACTGTCCAGGTAAGTATCAGTTTGAAATTCTGTGCATCTTTCCTTTTGTGGACATGAGTTGGAAGCTGTTAGCCTACACTTCAATTATTAATCTCTTTAGGTGTTTGTGTTGCAAAGTGGAGTCCTTTCTGCTTAACAACCTTATTTTGCATATTACTAGAGTGGCTCATTTTTATTGCAGTTAGCTGCTTTCATTTGTAATGGGCTTTATAACTTATGTTACCATAACTTATGGTTGCTGTATAACCATGTGGCCAGGGTAGCACCCACCACACACTGAAATGTACCTGTCATCATAAACTGATGTACATATGGAGAGCATATGTTTGGAGATGGCTGTGAATCACTTCACATGACCAGTTATACGTAGGTTCTTCTTCTTCCCTTTTTCATCACCTTGGACACCTAACTTGCCCTCAAGACTGTAGAAAGCAAGATGCAGAACAGTGTTAGAGTTCAATGGGTTTTGGGAAGCAGGGACAAGAAGGAATTTATAGGTAATAGTTTATGCTATTTGCTGTGTAGAAGATAAATAATGGGGTAAAATATTGCTCATTCCCCATCAAATTCTAGAGATCCACAAGGTTGATTTGTTTTCTTTGTTAACTAAAGGTTCTTAATATAGACTTTCTGTTTCATTAATTTCTATATACTGTGGCTGACTATTTTGAACTGAAGTTCAAATTAAGAAGCCATTAATAAATAATAAACCAGCTTGTCTAGTCCAAGGTTTTATTTGTTATATGTGAATTGTTTAATTATGCTTAAGGTTATAAATTGCTTTCTCATATCCCTTAGCCAAAGTAGTTGAAATCTATTGTATATGAAAGAATACCATTTATATCTAAGTAGATATGCTTCTGCCTTTTAAGGCTGTTATCTATGAAAATTCTCTCTACAGCATGTGCCAGAGTACCTCTGACTTGGTTCAGAGCTGCTTGAAAGGTTTTGTCCATTTAAGCCTTTCAGTTCTCTTTCATCTTATGTAGAAATGATGTGCTTTGAACAGAACTTGGTGCAGTTACACTGCATATATGGCTTTGTGCATTTTTTTTCCTTTCTAGGAAGTACTTGTTTTCACATGATAATCAACACAGTGATAGTCAAATATTATGCATACAGTGAAATACATATGAAGAAAATAGTATACTATATGTAACTTTGTGTATGAAGAGCAACTGAAAAACTAATAGCACAAAGAAATTGCTGAGGGCATCATATGGATGCATTAAGTTAACCTTTAATACATATGTCAGGTGGTTGATAACAGACATGTATGTGTGTGATCAGAAATGAGATGTAACTGAACAAATGATACAGCATTATATTCAAATTACATTAGTTTAGTTGACTGATATCAATCTGATAACAATATCTGTAAACAATGTGAGTAATACAAGAGGAGAATAAAGAGGTGTTGGACATATTCTATAATACTTTGTAACAAGTTTGCTAATTTTTTTAGGAAACAATATTTCCTAATCAAAGCACTGAAAACAAGGGTTTGGATGATAGTCCTACACACACACAGCTGATGTGAGATCTCATTTTCAGTTGAGATGGTAATTTTGTTGCTGAAATTTCATGAATTTCAGAAAAATATGCCGCAACTGCAAATGTGGCCAGGAGGAGCATGATATCCTCTCAAGCAATGAGGAGGATCGGAAAGTGGGGAAACTCTTTGAAGATACAAAATACACAACCCTTATTGCAAAGCTGAAGAATGATGGCAATCCCATGTATAAACGTAATGTAATGATACTGACCAATCCAGTGCCAGCCAAGAAGAACGTATCGATCAATACTGTGACTTATGAGTGGGCTCCTCCTGTTCAGAATCAGACACTTGTAAGTCCAACAGACTTTTTTTTCTTATTCAAGGCAGGAATTGATGGGAGATAAAGTAATAGAGCTAATTGGAAGGATAACTTTGCTTCCTGTAGTCTTATTCTATTCCTCTTAAAAACTGAAAATATGGTGCTTGTTTAATGTCTTGTATCTGTCATCTTGCTTTGTGGATGCTTGTAAGTGGAAGTTCTTAAAAACTGGAGAGATTAGATAGTTTTTAATAGATAGGGTTAATAGTTATTTGCAGAGTCCGTAGAGTCCAATTTCTCTAACCTGAGGAGTTTTTTTAATAAACTTGAAAAATTTGCATGGAGTGTGGGCTTATAGGAGGAAAAAAAAAAAAAGAGAAAACCTCACATCAATTTATATCACTGTTTAAAGGCGAACGCTTAGTCTTGCTTATAGCTTTTACTGTATATGGTAAGAACAAGGTCAATGTTGACATCTAAAAGAACAGCTCTCTTCCAGAATATTTTCAGCTGAAGTAGATGAGATGGTAGATAGCCTTCTGAGGATTTTGCTTCACTTTTCAGACTTTGANACTTGAAAAATTTGCATGGGGTTGGGGCTTATAAGGGGAAAAAAAAAAAAAAGAGAAAACCTCACATCAATTTATATCACTGTTTAAAGGCGAACGCTTAGTCTTGCTTATAGCTTTTACTGTATATGGTAAGAACAAGGTCAATGTTGACATCTAAAAGAACAGCTCTCTTCCAGAATATTTTCAGCTGAAGTAGATGAGATGGTAGATAGCCTTCTGAGGATTTTGCTTCACTTTTCAGACTTTGATTGTTAATTTGTTCTACTGTGTGCTCCATGCCAGGATCACATTATCTGACCTACCCTATTTCAGTGATTTAGTCAAACTTTGTGCATCTAAATTGACTGTTACTTAACATTCAATTACTACTTGGGTTGTTAGGCTTGTCATTACTTTATTAAAACTGGAGGGTTTTTTTAGCTTTATTTAGCTAGAATTATTTTTTTCAATGTGTTATATGACCCAGGCAGACTATTTCAGATTCTGTTTTTCTAAGACTGTACTGATGATCAGTAGTAACAGATAGAGACAAGGTGCTGTGTAAATGTTATTTACTGTGAGAAGTAATAAATCTTTTCTGTATGTTGTAAAAGGCTTAAAAGGAAGCCTGTCCCTTACTCTGGGAAGAAGCCAATTAACGCATCTGCTGTATTTTATCTCTGTTACTATGTTTCAGGAGTTTAATGTTTATGGAAAGAACCTTGTTTTTGACAAATTGGACTGTCGCTAACAACAGTAAAGATTATTTTAGTTGTGTGTTTGCTTAAAAGAATGGGTCAGTAGTTGAAGTGCCATCTGATATCTAATTCCTCCTGATTCAGGCTAGACAGTACATGCAGATGCTACCAAAGGAGAAGCAGCCTGTTGCTGGCTCAGAAGGCGCTCAGTACAGGAAGAAGCAGTTGGCTAAGCAGCTGCCTGCTCATGATCAAGATCCTTCAAAATGCCATGAGCTCTCCCCCAGTGAAGTTAAGCAGATGGAACAGTTTGTGAAGAAGTACAAAAATGAGGCACTTGGCGTAGGAGATGTCAAGCTCCCTGGTGAGGTAGAAGCAAGAGCTGCTGACGAGAGTAACTTGAACAATGGTGACAGAGGCACCTCATCTGCTGTAGGAGCAATGGAGTCCCCAGATCAGAAAGCATCTCAGTATGTAAGTATGAGAAGGGAAAGATAAAGCAAGAAGGTATGTTATCACTAGCCCTGTTTGGTCATTTTAACCCAATTAAATTTTGTTAACTTGGAATAGTGAAAATCTGGGGAGGGCAAGAAAGAAGGGGAACTGGAAAATATTGTGAATACCTGCATAGAGCCCTGGTGTCTGACAGTATTTAATGCATTGCAGCAAATAACTTCCTAGGCGTCATTTTCATCCTCTATTTAAAAATGTGTTAGCTTTGAGATGGTATAGTAGGATGGCTTTTACGGAATAATAATCAAAAAACTGGTGTAGTCTTAACTGAGTAATTGCTACATTTCTTTCCTATTGAAGAGTATAGTTTAATTTTAGAAGCCTTTTTTCTCCTCTCTCAGAAAAACACCAAAATTACTCGCTTGACAAATTGTGTTTAAAATTAAATGAAACTAAGGGATAATGAAATAATACGTCTCCATCCTGTGTCTAACAAGTTGAGCCATATAATGGCTGTTTCAATTACCCCTTTTATATTCAGATCTGTTTTCTTAACTGTTTTTTTCATTTGGCATCTGATTTCTGCCTTGTAATAGCTCAACAAAAATTGAGGTATATAAAATTATCCAGTTGTCATTGATATTTTGAAAACTATAGCCTTAATCAAGTATCTCTGTCATAACTTGCTAACTTCTGCAGTGCATGTCTCAGCTGCCAGTTCTGAATACAAAATAGGGGTAATGCAACTGAAGTTACACTAAATTAGTTTTAAGTGAATGTCTACCTCCACTAGAGTGTCAAAAGCTACTGTAACTTGTTTTATAGAAATGTTGCTATTATATGAATCTCCAAAATTATTTGTCTGAAGGTTACTTACAGAAAATGAATATACAAGTTCTAGAAGAAAAAGGTTTTCTTAATAAAATTGGTTGTAAAATATGGCTTTTGATGTTATTGGAAAGTGTGGTGTGCTTTTTGGTGTGTTTTCTGGTGCTGTTTGTTTTTAAACTGACACAGTATATGACTTCTGGTGTGAAATATAAAATCAACACTTAAGTTTTAGTTTTGAACGTCTACTTACCCTAATCAGTCTCGTGCTGTGGCATTTTGTTACCTGTAGCTATTTTCTAAAATTAATTGTTTTGATTTTTTGCCATTATCTTGCCATAGAGAATCTAAGATACTAAAAAGTTATTTTATCATGACTTGATTAGTTTACTGTCATTTTGTCTGAAATCCTCCTTTCCTATGGTTTACTTTAGTTTTGCCACAGCAGTTTTTCACTTACCTCCTCAAGGAAGACCTACAGAAATGGACAAATTGCACTGTATCCTGCTGGCCAACTGCCTTGGACCACATTAAGTCAACTGCAGGAGGCACTCTGTCCTCTTGAGCAGTTGTATCAAAAGGGGCTTCACATTACACCTATTTATCACTTCCAAACTTTCCTTACTCCAGCACCTGAGTATTCTTCCTACAGTTTAAGCCAGACATATCTCATCACTATGGGCAATGATTTAGAAAGAGGTTTAGAAGTGTTTAATAATGTAAGGGAATATTTGAGTTGCTTATCTCTTGAGTTGTTTGGTATTGAGTTTACACTGGGCTAAAGAATCAGGATTCAGATATGTTATTTTTACATATTTTGGGGCATTTGGATTTCTGCAATGAGACTTCAGCTATATGCTTTAGCATTACCTCAACTTTTTTAATGGTTCAAACTAAATCAATACAAAGAAGAGCTCTTAAGTACTTAGCAAAAGAAATGTCATCTTTGTTTACACTTTCTTGATGACACTTTTTGCCTCTTTGGTCATCCAGTTTTCTTGCACGTTGTCTTTCAGACTGAGACTGAAAGCATGTATTTCTTTAACTGTTGTAAATAGAATCTCTTGAAAAATTAATTTGCATTCTAGGAATAGATTGCAGTTCTTTGAAACCTGATAAAAGTAAAACAACAAAGCACTAACAACCAGGTCTCTACTATTAATGTAAATATACCTATAATAGTCTCTGTGTTTAAAAAAAATCTCTTTTCACCATGAGTGAAAGCTGAATAAATACTGAGCATGTTTTCATCTTGTAACGAAGCAGATCTTTATGTACCTCTTAACCACATAGGCTGGAGATGTTGTAAATGGTAGGTTAATGAATTACATTGCCCTCACCTGGGTCTGTGCAGCTACTTAGCCTTCCAATTGACTTCTCCTGGAGTATGAGATCTAAAGTAGAAAGAAAAGTTGCAAAGCTTTATGTACATATATATTTACAACTTCTCTTTCATTAGTTTCCCTACATTCTGTTCCAGGCTGTTCTTCCTCCCCTTTTGGTGTCTTTTTCTGTATATTTTGAAATTGTCTGGCATCTGGGGTCTGCTTAATATGCCTTACAGCCAAGGCACTTTCTATGGATTTTTTATTTGCACACACAATTAAAGCCATTTGTGGCTGGGCTCATAGTGATGTGAGTCATAGAGGAAAACCTTCCCAGGATGTTCAGCCCAGTCCACAAACCAGCTGGAGTGCAGGAAATGCCAAACTGGTGATTAAACTACAGATAACAAATTTCTTGGTTCGGTAACATAAATTACCTGTGTTTTTTGACTTGATGACAAAACTCTCTCTGTAAGCAGGTATAGGACAGAAGAATGACTGAACTCTTTGGAACTGTTTGTAGGGTAGCTGTGTTGATGCACTTTGTAGTCCCTTTTCCATAATCCCTCTCTCTGTCCTAAAATCATTAATCACAGACTGTTGGACAAAAGCCATGAGTGACTAGCATCCTGAGAACACAGCTTTGCTTGAAAGATTGACAATTTTTTTTTTTTTTCCTCAGCAGTGATGCAGATATGGTGTGATCTTCTCACAGTATCTAAGTACAGCCTTTTTCTTGTCATGTGTTCTAGTCATAGTCTAGTTGGTTAGCTTTGATGGAGGCTCATTATTCTCTCCTTGTTCTTGAGTATGTAATTCTTAAAGAGCATAACAAGAATTTAATTGCTTGGGGTTTTTTTAAACATTGGACTGTAAATGCAGCATATGAATATGGCAAAATACAATAAACCCATGAAGTAGCACTAATGCTATGTCAGTAGAATGTGCATCATCTTGAATTGCTTAGTTAAATCTGAACTGATCCTGTATCATTGCTCTCTGATCATGGGAGTAAACTAATGCTTTAATTTCAGACTGAGAAGGTGGAGTCTATTAAATATATTGATAAAATGTAATTTCCATAAATGTACCTCTCAAACAATTAATAATAACCTCTTTCCAGTCCTGCTATCACTGCAAACTGAACATGAAAGAAGGTGACCCAGCTGTCTATGCAGAACGTGCTGGATATGACAAATTGTGGCACCCAGCTTGTTTTGTCTGTTGCACCTGCGGTGAACTTCTAGTAGACATGATCTATTTCTGGAAGAGTGGTAACCTGTACTGTGGAAGACATTATTGTGATAGTGAAAAACCCCGCTGTGCTGGATGTGATGAGGTAGGAAATATTCTAGTCCTTTCTTTTAGCACACAAGTTTGTTCCCCTGGGAAGTGATTAATGTTATTAGTAAAACATTTTGATGCAGGAAGATGATATGCCTTCACCAATTGTAGCTGATAATATTGCAAAGAACTGAAACCAATACAGGCTCTGCACATTCAGGAAGATCTATAGTTTTGTGGGGATTTTGCACTGTGTAGAGAGACATAGGATGTGATATGTGGAGGGCAGATTCTTCTGGCAAGTCCCAGTTGTGCAGCTCTTCCCTCATGAGGGCACTAGGGGGTGAACTGACCCTGGGCAGCACACAGAGAACAGTCTGCCCTGGGCCTCTGGCTCTTGCTGAATGGCATGGAGGCTTTTGGGAAACAGTCAAACAGTAGTGGAATCACCAGGAATTCCTTGCAGATTACAAAGCATCCCGAGGCTAGATTTATCAAAACAGATACTGCTCAAATGAATGTATTAATATTTGTTTATATCTTCATCACAGCTAATATTCAGCAATGAATATACTCATGCGGAAGGTCGAAACTGGCATCTGAAACACTTCTGTTGTTTTGATTGTGATTGTGTTTTGGCTGGGGAAATCTATGTGGTGGTGAATGACAAGCCAGTCTGCAAATCCTGCTACGTGAAGAACCATGCTGCGGTAAGGTCCTTAAAGACATCTTATGGTCCCTTCCTTCTCAGCACTATATCTATGGAGCTTGAAACGCTTACTTTCCCCTAATGTGGGCGTATCTGAAGGGTATATTGCTTTGCATTTCTCACCACACAAGTTATAAAGGAGAGTGAATGACAGGATAAAGCTGGAAGTTTGGAAAAGAATGGTAATTCTCAATTCATGGTTATGCTGGAATCTAATCTGAGATAATAGTCCATTCATATTTGCCAGTTAATTAGGTGCTAGTTTGGAGTTCAGTCTAATGTGCATCTAGACTGTTTATGTAGTGAAATGAGTAACAAACTATTCCTCTACTTTGCAGTTAATAATCATCTGAGGTAGGTATGAGGAATTGTGTTTTGGGGAGGCTTTTTTTTTGTCTTCTTAAAACATTAACTTCCTTGAGATCTGTATAATAATTTGTGATCAACCAGATTTTAAGATGAATTACATCCAAGGCTTTCTAATAGCCTTTCATTATTTGGCATTGCTATATAGCTGTCCATGAACAAGAATATTGGTGGTTGGTCAGTCAAATTGTATATGTATAGGTTGTCATATATGTACATATGTCTATATGTATAGATTGTCATATGTATAGGTTAATATATTAGGATTTGTGCTATTTCACACAACAGGTTTTTATGATTACTTGGATATTGGAAAAATCCCAACCATCCTAACTATCTAAGCTTAGTCTCAGCAGCAAATAACTTCCTGTGTGCATTTCATTTTGTGTCCTCAGCTGAACTCTATCAGAAACTTATTTAAAATTAAAGAAAAAAATCAAAAGCTGGAGACTTATTTACAAGACTTTTTTTAGCACATCTCCCTCCTCTCCAAAAACTTAAGAGTTCCAGCTTTTATTGAAGAGAGCACATGTACATTTCATTTAAGTGTTGTTTTATTTCTAAACAGATCTGCCAAGGCTGTCATAATGCTATAGATCCAGAAGTTCAGCGTGTGACATACAACAACTTCAACTGGCATGCTACTCAGGAATGCTTCTTGTGTTCCTGTTGCAGCAAATGTCTCATTGGCCAGAAGTTCATGCCTGTGGAAGGGATGGTTTTTTGCTCAGTGGAATGTAAGAAAAAGATGATGTCCTAAGGGAAGACATGTACAGAACCAACCAAGCATTGCTGTGTTCCAAAGGCTCTTGCAATTCTACTGTAAAATACATTATATCAGGGCATTTAAAGTTACTGAGAGTATTAAATAGCACTTCCCAAAGATTTTTTTTTAATGACTAAAACTTCCTGTATAATCTTCATTCTGAGCTGTAATAATATTTTCTGTTTTGAAATACTGTCCCGAGTCTTATTTCAAATTACTTCATATCCTAGAAATGTAAGAAAAAATGTGTTATGAACTACAGACACTTTAAGGGAGTCCTTCACTAAGAGGATCTTTTTGCTGCATCTTGTCTAATGGAACAAGAAAATGTGAAAATGCTCCAACCTGTCTTGGTTTGTATGATAACTGTGACTCTTCCACCTCTGGTTTCCCTAATTTATCCTTTTTTTAAATAGTTTCCCTGCTTTCATTAAGCACTTTAGACAAAATGATCTGTTTTACTGTCACAGCTTTGTTCACCTGATGCCAAGTGTACAGGGAGAATGACAAAAAAAAAAGATTTGCTTATAATCATTTGTTTTTGACACATGGGTTCTTGAGGGATAGTGACTACTCTTACATCTAGTTTTGAAAGTAACTCCACTAGTAGAAAACTGTGTTGGCTCAAGTTTGTTCTTATAACTGTTCATGCTTGAAAAAGTTTTAATTTTATGAATACTGAGGTTAGGTTATGGAGGGTGGTGTTATTAGAAAATAAGAGCAGATCTTGCCTGGATTAAAAAAAAAAACATCCACCAGGAGTAGTGGATGTCACTCTTGGTCTTTCAGAACTGGGTTCTGCTTTACTTCATGAATGCTCTTTTCATAGTTTGTGCCTTCTATCTGTCAGTGGGATATGGCATATAATACTGAATGAATTTCCAAGAATGTATTTCAGCAAAAGGATCCTGCTTAGCCTTTTGATTTCTAAGTACTTAACCAAAAGACAAAAAAGCCTTTCCCAGAAGACTTCAGTATTTGAGTGAAAAAATTCACAGTTGTGTATTACTTTCGCTTACTAGATAAACCAAATGTGTGGCTATTTCTTTTTCTTAAGAATTACAGATCTACAGTGAAGCTTTTTAGTTATCTTTGTGCCATACAGTGAATGGTGAGTCTTTGGCCTAAAAAAAAATAAAATGGCTAATTTTAAAACATCTATGCAAGTCTTATGTAAAGTTCTTCCATGTTTTATGGTGGCTGTATTGTCACACTTAAGAATAAAATTAGTCTTGTTCACTTAAGCTGTCTGCTAATTCTGTTCCTGCTGAAAGAGGAGGGGAAATGTTTCCATACTTTAATTTGGATGTTATTTCCAAAAAATTTAAGGCCTGTGTTACTGTAAAGCGCTTACTGTCTTGTGTAGCATTGTTGATGTGCTTATTAGGTGCAAAACAGTAGTCTTGTTCCAACAATTGCACTACTCAAACTTAGTTTATGCAAACAAAAAATTTTAAGTTATTGCTTGGGAAATTTTAAGTTTACACAAATGAATTAATGTGCTGAGAAGATATAGTGGATTGTGAGCATTTGAGTGCTGCAAAAATAGGACACTGTTGTGAGATAAATACTTCTTATGTTAACATTCAAATTTTTATGTCCATGTTCTGGAAACAGATAAAACTTTTCTTAGGGGGATCCTCAGTCTACTAAAAAGTATATTTATTTCAGCTCATACCAGTGGGCCAGATTTGCAGTTTTAAATCAAGGAAAAGCAAGTTGTCTCAGAAGGTTTTCCATTTAAGTACTTGTTTTGGGTTGAAAAACAAAGGTCCTGGGAGCTCAAACCGTTTGGTTTTTTCCCTTCCCCCCCCCCCCCCCC
>VYZS01021482.1:96858-110525 GCA_013400695.1 Neodrepanis coruscans
CACTACCTGCCATGGGTAGTAGAGTGAAGATTTAAGCTACTACCTTAGACAAGGTTTTTCTCAAAATGAAGCTATTTGCAGTGGAGCCTCACAAAAATTAGTCATCTTGATTGAGCATCACTGACAAACACCTATTATGCAACTAGAGTCAGAGAAGCAAATGCAAAGTCCTGTTTTATACAAGCTGCAAATAAATCAGTATGTAATAGTCTTCAAAATCCGAAATGTTTTCTTTTCTTTGTTATGACTAGATTTGTAATAAGTCAAACAGTACAATGAAAGTTAGAGCACAGCTGCTAAAGCTGCTAAGACTCTCTTTGGCCTAAAACAACACTCATGTAGGCAAGAGAAGTATTTTACTCTTTCAGGTAATTTTGGAATCTAATCTGAGTGGCTAAGTGAGCAAAATTTAATTGTCTGAATATTTGTCACAAATTCAACATATTTGTTTTTGCAGGATGATAATCTGCTATACTCACCATGTTCAAAGTCAAGGTATAACATTGTTTAGTCACTTCTATTTTATCTTTGTGATATATACACAAAGAGAGTTTAGCCTCTCAAACTGCAACACAGTTTATGCAGGTCACTTATCTAGATTGCTGTAAAACATTACTGTAAAATATGGTAAATACCATTTGAAAAACATTTTTGTATTGCATCTACATAGGACTTCAGTGAAAGCAGAGTTTGCTTGCCAATTTACAGGGAAGTTAAATGGGCTCAAAAAGGTGCTCTGTGTTCTTGCAATATCTTATTTTTTCCATGTGTACTTTATGCCTTGCCAGAAAACAACCAGACATTAATATTGCAATTAAATAGCAAAAAGGGTCACACTGGAGATTACAGGCAACTAATGCTGATGCTCCCACTAGCCCTTCGAGTGTCTCTTTCCCTGGAATATAAGGGAAATCTGGATCCCTAAACTAGCATTTTCTTAATTGCCTCTATGGTAGATGCCTAAAGAAAGTTTAGTATATCACTAAGTAAATTTAATAATTGTATGTTAAATCTATTCCCACTTCAATGTCTGTGTTTTTCCTTTTTCCTGACTGTTTAAGATCACAAATGAAAATACCTTTCAGTATTCACCCAGATGTGAGATACACAAGTTCTTTTTTCTACACCTTCACTTCTGTTTGGTAAAGTCAGATTTATGGACAAGTGATAAACAAATCCTTTCAAATATGACCCTCACATTTTAAAGCTGTAACTGCACATTAGATCAATGGTATTTATTAGAAATTTCAAGGAATTTCAAATAATAAACACCATTAGAGAGACAGTATTTAATCCTACAAAACTGATGAGCACTCTAGACTTGACCCAGCAATACACTTAGAAAGATTTATGGCATTTGTCTTACATTTAAGTATAAGGTTGTTATTAAATGCTTTGCTGCATTACATGAGAATACATAATGGCAAGATAAGGTTTATGTCACCTAATTTTAGCCATTTAAGAGTAAAATGTCAAACTGAAGCTAATTGTCAAAGCTCAGCCTTACTAAAGAGAGGAGTTAAAAGCATCTCTAGAGGCAGATTTTATTTTAGACATTTTTTTCTGGTCACAGCCAGCACAGCTTTGTGAGAGGAAAATTCTGCTTATCAAACCTGATTTCCATTTAACAAGATAACCCATCTAATTGATCAAGGGAAGCCAGTTGACGTAATCTTTCTGGATTTCAGTAAAGCTTTCAATACTGCCTCTCACATCATCCTTCTGGACAAAATGTTCAGCACACAGCTGCATAAACACATCATGCAGTGGGTGAGCAATTGGCTCACAGGTCAAGCACAGAGGGTAATAGTGAATGGGATGACATCAGACTGGCAACCTGTCGCTAGTGGGGCTCTACAGGGCTCCATCTTAGGCCCTGTNGGGTGATACCTCCAGGAACATAGTGTGACTCCTGGAGATTGCCTTGCGGAGGGTAAGGATTGGACTCAATGATCTTTGTGGCTACCTTACAACTCAACATATTTTGTGATTCTGTGAATTATACCCGCTCATTCCTCTCTTTCTCACTTTCTCCTAATGGTAGACTACCCACATGAGTTTCAGAGAGTCAAAGTAATTCAGGTAAATTACCTGTTCACTTTTTCAGAATTTGTACTAATTTTACATTTAATCTTTGTATTTTACAGACCACATTTAGAACAGCAAACCTTATCAGCCCAAAGTATTGATAAAATTTAAATGCAAAATTAAGGAATGCATTCCTCAGTTATCACAAGCAAGCAGAAAGAGAAAATAAAACCTATCAGTCTCTTGAACTTTTTTTAATAGTATACAAGCAGTAAAATCACTTGGTCACCAAATTTTGAGAGAGGATTCCTTCTCTTCTTATCTGTTACTGAATCTGCAGATTGCTGTCACATCCACAGTGATGAATTTACACCTAGTTCTCTGATGGAAAGAATTCAGGGCAGTAAGAGGTAGGTGCATGTTAGGAGTGGAGCTCTTATCTAGATGTAAAGTCAGCTCAAAATGAATTAATAACTTGTTGAGACACAAAAACACAGCACTTCAGTTCTTACATATCAATGCATTTTCTCGACAAATGGATCACAACTGAAGCTAAAGATTCTCAAAAAAGCAGCCACACAGCATTGTGGGAAATTGTGTTTTACATTTGAGATTAGCTCAGTTGGTTAGAGCCTGGTGCAAGTAATAGCGCCAAGGTTGTAGGTAGGTTCAATCCCTGTGGGAGCCATTCACTTAAAGGTTGGACTTGATGATCCTTGTGGATTCCTTCCAACTCAGAATATTCTGTGATTTGCCAAAGACCCCCTTGTGTGGTCTTGAGATTCTCTGAATGATGTAAAAACCCTAAAAAAAATGTGATAATATCTAATGTCTTTTTCTCTGGAAGTATACTTGGTACTAAAAAGAAGACATGGAAAACTTGATCATAAAAAACAAAGATGAGCAAAACATGGATAGATGATGTAAAATTTTGCATGGTACCTGGCTATATTTTTAACTTACATGTATTACCAATAAAATAAAACTTCTATCACAATCTTGACACAATATATTTTTTAGCGTAGTGAAGTACTGGATAAGACATTTTAATGATATGTTTCCACAAGTGCAAGTTAGCACATCTGAATTGCTGGTCAGTCAAATGGCAGTGACTGGTTGTGCACATGGTCCTAGCCCATTACAAAAAGGTAGCTTCATCAAAGTCACCAATCTTCATGGGTGACTTCTTATAAACCCATTTTACTTTGCATTTGCAACAGTCTAAGAGTGTGCTTGGAGCAGTTCATTGAAAAGCAGTAATATCTTGCAGTCAAGAAGGCAAATTGAATTAAAAATGGGAACCTGAAGAACTACTGACTCTTTCACCATTGGATTTTGGGGGGAAAACGGTAATATTTCCCTCTTTACTACATTTCTCCTTTCTTAGCTGGCAAATAATTATGTTACAGTTAAGTTTGAGCCACAGTTTGATTAAATTCTGTTAATCCACAGATCAGTCTGCTGAAGGAATAATTTGCACATGGCTAATTACTAGGAAGAATAATTCCTAACTGAGTAAAAACGCTTCATGAAAGCAATTTATTTGTATCCTCCACTTTTATTTTTTTAACCATAGACTCCCCTCTGTTAAATCAAAATGTAAAACTGAAGTGTAACCTACTTTTTCTTTCTTCTGTTTCCCTTAAACATACCAATATTTGACATAAAATTTTAATTTATAGTAAAATTTTAAATTTTTTTCCACAAATTTGGGCTATATTTCTACAAATCACTAAGATTCACACTTTTTTTTCTTAATATATGATTACAGTGCAGTTTATTTTTCTTCCACTTCCATTTTTCCAACAATTTACGTCAGCTCCAGGTCTTTCTTTCAATCACAAAGAAATGCACTTGTTAGAAATAAATCTACTGTTATACCTTTATTTTCAAGAGTTGCATTTCTCATCTGATAATTTACATCTCTGATTTGATCTTACATGGATATTTGACACTTTTTCATTTAAAACACTTGTAATATTTCAATCCATTCCTGCATGTTAATTTAAATTGAATTTTCTCATTAGGAGAAGTGACAAAATTGAAGTGTACCCATCAAGAAAACACACTGTACTAATTCTAAAAGGTAATGCACTGCCTGCAGCATGGTTTGCCTGAAAGGACCCAGAAAGGTCACTAGGGTTCCTTGTAAATGCAGAAGTCAGTGTGGGATGTAGGGCTGGGACAAAAATATCTGTTTGTATTACCTAGGAAATGGGCTTGAAATATTCCTGGGAGGGCATTCAGGCTCTACCCAGATAAATGTGTTCCATCTTGAAGATGAATTATACTGATAACACACAGATGTTATTTATTTGTAGAAACCCATTTCTTAGATTTTAGAAATGTCAGGGGTATACTGAGGAAAAATATAATTTCCAGTGTGGTACAGCCTACCCTTGTTAACAAAGCATTTGACTCCTTCCATAAACTGCAATCCCAACAAGTGACTCACAGAGAATCTAAAGCAGCTAAAACCATGCAAAATTGCTTTATTTGTAGGGCCAAGAGATTCTGGGAAAAAGCATCTCTGGAAAATACTTAATAGCCACAAAACCCATTTAGCACCTAAAAAAACTTCCAACAGCTGATGGGTTAGATCTTTAGCTGCTGTCAGTACATGTCCGTCATAACATTACAGCCTTGGGACAGTTGTAGTAGGTCATAACAAAACCCCATTTACAGCCCATTTACATCAACATCCTGTCTCCAGCAGTGACCACAAGTCAGTATCTATGGAAGAGTATGAGAACAAGGAAAACAGAAGATATATCACTGAAATGCATTCTCACCTTTGAGTCATTTTCAAATTAAAGTAAATGAGCTTTCCCAAGATCAATATGGGTGAGTTGTTTGGTTCAGTTTGATTTTATTTTGCTTTTATTTGGTAATATTTACTAATTTCTTACCCATGGGCTTGTCCAATTTTCTCATAGTGCCATGTAAACTTTTAGAATTCACAGAATCCTGTGGCAATCAGTTCCCAAACTGAACTATTTCATAAAGAATAATAAATGTGCTCTTTGTTTCACATCTACATCCCTTAACCAAGAGACAAGAACATGGACAGTTGTGGCAGTCCATTGAGATTTTTCACAATTACATCCTTAAGAAAGGACAGTTGTTTTTGCACTGTTGAGCACTGCTTCATTTACACCTGATGCCACTAGTGTTCCCTGCCAAGGAGTAACTGCAGTCAGTTCCCACATCTCCCGCAAACTGTCTCTGCATTCTCTTGGGCACTGACTTTATCTATATAACCAAGTGTTGAAAGTGCTGGTGGTTTAATCTCTTTATGCTTAATTTCCACATTCTTAACAATAGTTTGCTTCTCTGACTCTTTTCTTGTCTAGTATATGTAGACAGAATGGTTTGTCTGGATATGAGTCTATTTTTTCCTTAGTATATATAGCCCTCAAATCCAGAAGAAGGACAAACAAACTTTTATGTTGACTTTAAAATTGTAAGACTTAAATGAAAAAAGGTAAAAAAATCTGTCTTCTTTCTGTTCTGTGTCTTGTTATGAACTCCTAAGGTTTTCCTGCATGATTACGTGTATTACAACATTTTTTTATTAAGCAATAGCTGAGACTTTTGCATGGCTTGAGAAAATGTGAGGAAAAAGGCTTGAACAAGAACACTACAAATCTTGAAAAACATAATCAAACAATGAATATTACTAACTTCAATCACTTATCTATACACAGTGCCTAGCACAACTACTACTGTGTATTATTTTTACTGTTTTACTTTTTACCATTGCTGGTCTCAGGAGTTTTATACTTCTGAGGAAAAGAAAGTGGAAAAACAAAGTGCATTTGTGTGTCTGCAAGTAATTTTCTCCTTGGTGTAGTTGTATTCATGATCATATTACTTGTAAGAGGTTATCCCATGGCTCACACTATGAAATCCAAGAACATTTGCTTTGCGAGTATTTCAGGTGAAGCCACACTAAAACTGTGATCAAAGTGGTATGTCAAGGTATTGTCAGGTCAGAGTAAAGAATCTGGGAATGTGACCTAAGTTTGTTCTTCAAGATAAGCACTTCTTTATGTCTTCTCTTTAAAACTCTATAGCTTTGAGAATGAATAGGGGTATATTCAAAAACTCACTTACTTCCAAGAGAAATGGAATCAATCTTCTTTTGGGTCAAAATAGGCATCTCTGAATTCAGACCAACAAAAATGGTTTCCATCATTTTATCTGTCCCTTATTAGATAAAAAACAGCGGGGTGAACGAGATCTCAGGATATCACTGACTCACCTTCCACTGAAACTATTCCCCACAGATGATTGTTTATCGTGTTTTTACAAATCCCAGTGAGGAATAACCTGCAGTATCCTTTGATCATCTGACACTACTCATTGACTATACACTGCTAAGTGAAGCATACTATTCGCTGAAAAACATTCTCAATTTGGTAATTTGGTGAGATCTGCTTAATAAAGCAGCAGATATTTCTTAATAAAGAAGATCTTGCTTAATAAAGAAATTGTTAATAAGACCTTTTATTATAATACCTCCATCCCTGCTAAACCGATTGGGCAGTCATACTTTATTTATACCTAACCCAAAAATTTCTCCCTATCTCAAAGCTGAAGTTTTTTAATAACTGTTATGTTATATGAGTGCCTAGGAAGTACCTTGTGATGGGGGGCGGGGGGGCATGTTGGATCCCTTTTTCATTTGTTTCTGTTTCTTCTCTCCTCTCACTCCTCGGACCTTGTCTCACGGAGTTCAAGGCGCCTTTGCCCAGCAGCTGACGCGTGTCCCCGCTTCGCAGTGGAGACCCTGCTCTCACGTGCTGGTTTCAATACCCAAGGTGGGGGGAAAACGCATCGTTCCGTGGGGTTCCTGGGCCACATGTGCAGTGTGGAGGCTGACATGTTGATGACGCAACCAGCGGAAGGGATTGGGCTGGCAGCTTGGAGCCATTTGCAATTGGAGAGATGGGACAGCACAAGGCAGGACCACGGAGGGGTTTAAAAAGTTACTGGTGGTTCCGCACTGGGCTTCTTCTTGGCTGCTGCTGCAGTCCAGTGAGAACCAGGTGACTTCCATGGAAAGCCCTCCCTGCTTTTCTCATCTAGACCAAGGACAGGATCCTACCGCGTTTTCTCTGTCCCGGCATCTCTCTTGGAAGAGCCCAAGGCAGTGACAGGACAGCCGCACCTCCGTTCCACTGTAGAGATCGTTTTTTTTCACCGAGTCACGGTTTTCAATAATTGTTTGGGGTTTGAGGGAGGGGGTCCCTTTGTTCTTTTAGGGTGGTCAGGGGCTCCGGGCTAATTCAGTTTGGTTTTCCTGGGTCACGCATTTGGAGAGGCATGGGGTTTAGATCTAGAGTGATCGGATGTCCAGGCTATTTTGGTTTTGGTTTTCCTGGGGCATGTGTTTTGGGATTTGGTGAGGCTGGTACCCTTTTTCATACATATATACCGTATTTCTTCGGTTTTTTCTGTTTTTAAAACCTCATAAATCTTGTTGCATTTCCCTCTAACGAGTTCTCGTCCAGAATTGTGGTTAATTAACCCTTTTTTCTGTCTCATACTGAGACAATAACCTAGAAAGTACTGATTTAAAAGAAGTGTGGATTACTCTGAAATGCACTTTCTCAAGCACGTAGCTTGAGAAACAAGAGTTGTTCTAACTTTTCTTCCTAACATACTGTTCCTAACCAAGGCTCTTAGTAAAACAGCACATTCATGACCTTCACAGTACATCAGTACAGAAATGCAGTGAGGACAAGAAGCCCTCTCCTCATGGGTGCAATATTCAGAGCCCCACCAAGAAGGCCAGTACCTCCTTCATGGCAGGTGCATTCCACATGCTGCCAGCCCACCCTGCGGAGCCTCACTGCACCTTCTCTCAGCACCAAGGTTTTTCATGGCATTTGAAAATTTTTGCTAGTTAAATGCAGAAGGGAAAAACCTTTAGAAACAGCCAGCTTAGAAAACTATGTAACAAATGCAACTGCAGTGAAGAATAATGTTTGTTGGCATTCTCCGAACATATTGCTGATCATTTACAGGTCTCAGCAAAATTCCTACAGAGTGCCAGGCCCTGGGTGTGAATTAATGTGCTTCATGCTGGTGAAGCCGTTTTCTTTAAACAAAATGCCAGGTTTAGGAACTGTATGAACTTTCCAAACAGCATTTTCTCCTTGTCTGGATAAGAAGCAGTAACCAATTAATTTCTGGTTAGTTATTCTTAGTTTTTACTAATTTCTTTCAGCTCCACTATCATTGAGCAATCTCTAAATGTATTTTAGGTCTGTTACCCAGATTACTGTCCTCGAATTTCTTACCACAATCCCTGCCTGCCACCTGATTTTTTTTCCTTGTAATTTGCATGAGATATGTCTGTAATCTGGCAGGATGTACTGTGTCAAATAGCCAAGCATGTTGCAAAAGCCTCTTATTATTTTTGTCCAGCTTAGCAAAGTTATTCAAAGAACTTTCAGTGCCTTAATGTTAAATGATTATCTAGATATCTATTAAAAAGGAACAATGTTTCCTGACTGATTCTAAAGCCTATGAATTCTAAAGAAATAGGTTTATGCTTATGTAAAAGAGTCCTCAGACCAACTGGAATAGTAATGCGGCATGCAGCTACAGTCCAAGCAGCCAGCCAACCAGAGCATGATCCTTTATCATAGTTTTGCATTGTTCTGCTAACTGCATGATGCCAAAAAATAATAATAATAAAGAGAAATCCTTTGTTCCCTTTCACTAACCTAGAAGGTCACAAAACAGACAGTTCCTTCTTGATTACACTAAATAAATAAAAGTCTGATTCACAGAGGGGAAACAATCATCTGCCAACTGCCAAGCCCTATAAAGGGTAAATCTGTTTTTACTCTGTGAGCCAGATTGATGAGTCACTCAGGCTATGACTAATAGCAGCAAGAATTAAAATGTACCCAACAATATGTACCCTATGTAGTACATAAGGGTACCTCAGCAGCAGACCCTGTTCCAACAAGTTTCAGTGAGGAGCAGGGACCACCCCAGCATTTGCTATTCAGAATCGCTGGCCCTCTCTGTTACAGATACTGACATACATTTGCTGTATTCATGGGCATAAACTCAGCATGGAAGTTGAACAATTAGGTTCTTCACTTGGGAAATTAGCCACTATGGATATAAACACCCTCCTCTCCTCTCTGTCCGCTGCCCTGGATGAGCTGCCTTCAGAACATGCCATAATCAGAGATTCCTCCCAGAGCCCTGGTGAGGAATGCACTTGGATGGAGACAGCAGGGTTTCCAGTCAGAAAATACAAGCAGGCTAGTTCAGAGAAAGACAGAGGTTTTGAGATAACGATCAGAGTTTGAATTAGGGTCTTCTCAGGAAACCTACACTCCAAGAGACTCAAGAAAAACTAGATAAAATGAATGAGTCACTCAGTATTTTTAAGGTTATGTAAAAAAAACATTACAGTAATGAAAACAACAACAACAATTAGGGTTTGTACATTCATTTCATTTCTTTAAATAGGTGAATTTGCAAGTCCAATACAGTCACTGACAAAATTCCTGTTGATTGTAACTGGGCCAGGATTTCACCAACTGCACTTATCCCCCAAATGCACGTTTTAGTAGCTCATTGAAACTATCTAATGCTGTAAGACTTTTGTTTTTAAGTACAGCTCCTACCACTGAGCTCTACACAAAGTCCAACAGAAACCGTCCTCAAAGAGATAAGAAAAATCTGTGTCGTTCCTTAATACAGCAGTGATACATTTGATTTGAGAATTAGCACTTCTGCATCCTCAGCCATACATGCTCAGGGTCCAAGGGTAATACTTAGAAATTACATAGAAGAGTCACCTAAAGTGAGCTAAAATGAAATTAGGAAAAAAAACCCAGTTGTTTATGGATTAAATTCATTGTCAATCCATAGATAAACATCTATGTCATCAGCCTGGCATTTGCGGTCCTCTGAAGGAAGACCTAGCATGTAGCTGAATCCCTAAATTGGGGGATTGTTTATTAAAAATAGAAACTTGAATATTACTATATATTAATTCTCCAGTCACTTAGTTAGAAATTATTTTGGTGAAAATGTGCCAATGAGAAAAAGAGAGAGAATAACACTGTACTCAAGTACAGTAATTAACAGGAAAGAATGTGAATACCTGCACACTTTTTTAGGCCTTACATGAATCTAAAAAGCAGAACAGCTTCAACTTGTTCCAGACTGAAACAGCTGCAACTGATGTATAGTTAGAGCAGGTAGTTTTTTGTTCTGTACTGCTCTGTGATTGAACACTGTATGTAACCTTTGCAGAGCAAGGTTAACAGTGCTGAACTGGAAAATAGTAACCTATTTTTTATTGGTTTTATTTAAAATGCTATAAACTATTTATTTTTCCAATCCAGTGCACTGCTTATTTTTATTCAAATATTTAACATTAATTTTATTTTTATTACTGTTAAGACATGAATATGTTAAAGATAATGGGGGCTTGTCATTAAATTTTGTATGTCTGCCTTTGAATAAAGAGAAATTGTTTGCACAACTCTATCCTTTTGCTAAGTCCTGCTTGAGTCACTTTTCCAGAGAACCCAGAAACTTTTTTTTTTAATGCTTTGTTCTTTAGTGGAATGGAAATGGGGTTAAAAAGTAGGTTATTCTACTTTTCTACTACAATTTAAACCTTTCACATTCAGTTATCATTGCAAAAATGACAACTGGATATATAATGAAATATAAAGAAATACGCAAAGAGAAGTAATATACTTGGCCTGTGCAGTCACAAAAACATAGAGGAAGTTCAGATACCAAAACCACCTGTCTTCCCAACATTAGTATGCATAAAAATACCTACCTTTTTTTTCCTGGTGGTTCCATCAGAACAAATTAGTGTATGCCCCCTGGGTCCCCCAGGGTTATAAAACTTCAGTTGTCCTTCTGTCTATGAAATCCCTGAATAATACATGTAATTTATGCCAAGAATCCCAGTTCAGTGTATCTATCAGTAGTACTAAATATTTTGGTTTTTTTAAAATAAGTGAATGAAATGCTATTAATCAGTCATTTAACAGTTATAAAACACTCAAAACCACAAAAGCACATATATATCTATAAAATCCTGTACAAATGGAGGAGGGACGTCAGTGAACTGAGGCTGAGTCTGTTTGAAAATCCTTCTCTGACCTTGTGCAAGTGGCCAGTTTCTCTGCACCTCAGTTTTCCAGTCACAGTAAGCTCATTCTCTGCCTTAGAGAAGTACTGTGATGACAAACCATCATTATTTGAGATGTTTACATATACAATTGTGAAGGGAGCCATAAAAATAAATAGGCAGATAAAAGTGATTCACTGGCTGAATAAATTGATACTCATTAATTTTGTCTCAAATTTCATCTTCTTGGTTTTATAGAGAGATGTATGCCACAGGAAATAAACCATGAGTTTAATGCTGAAGACCTGACCTGAAGAGAAACAGTTGGAATTTTTTCTGGTTTCTATTATTTTTCTCTTCTTTCAAGATCTCAACTGCTTGACTTAATTATTCCATGTCTCTTTGGAAGTTTCAAAACTGTTTCCACCCAATCTCCTCCTCCCAAACTAAATATCTGGACAGATGTGTGGGCACAGGCTGCTCAGGAAAGCTGGTTGACAAAACAGGATGGAGCATGACAAGGCTGTGAGTCTTTGAAGGAGCAGGACTGTGCCTAACCTCAATCAATATGTTTGCAGAGGCAAGATGTCAGAGACATTGAGGAATCTAACTTGAATTCAGAAAATACCTAGGAGTGTGGAGAGATAGAACCCAAAACACCAGTAAGAAAGAAAGTTGTGTCCAGTCTTACAACTTGGTGTAAATGATGACATATTTCTATGTTATCTAGAGCAAGGAAATAAAGTATGTATATTTTATAAAGTATAGGGTTTAGAGTTTTTTGGGCTACTATTTCTTTCAGCTATCACAAGGCTCTGAAGATCTGCATTGTAAATTCAGATAATGCACAAGAATGGAGGGCTTTAGGCTGTATGCATGAATTTGGTACCTGAATATTATTGGGTTTCTGTGCTTCCACAGAGAAGAGGCAAGCAGAAAGCAATGCATACAGCCAGTGTCTAAATGAGAAGAGCAGGAGAGCACTGGGGATCAAAGGAAGCTGAGGAGTGAGCTCTGTATAAAAGCACAAAGACAAGCTGCCTAAATGTTAATACAAGCAGTCTAATGTTTTCTTTCCAGCAAGCTTAGTAAGGTTACTACAACAGATAGAAAAGAAAGAAGAAGAAACAAACAAAAACCCAAACAAAAATAGATTCAAAAGAAAACAAATAAAACAAGCAAAAAACCTCACACTGAAATTCTACCAAACAAAAATTTAGATGGAATAGAAACTTCTGTCTGCGGAACTGTAAATTGCACCTTTGTGCATATGATGTAGCAAGGCTTCAGAAACTTTAAAAAAAAACAATGATCAGAGAGGAGAATTTGGAGCAACATTCACAAGTGGTAACAGTATAAAACCTACTGGCAGTGAACTGATTGACTGATTGCTGGATGGCACATGGTTTTCTCCAAGCCAAGAGAGGTTGTAAAGGTGACAAGCTTTTAAGTTCTTTAAGCTTGATGCAGTAGTGGTATAGAGACTTTGAGAACTGCCTTCAAGACATGCTCTTTGAGAGAGGGCAAGGTGCAGGGAGGCAGTAACAGTACTGCCACTGTGGATATAACAGCCTAAGTTGATGAGAAAAATGCTGTCTTATCATTCTGTGATTATCTCTCATGAAGCTAACAGCTCTCTCTACAGTCTGGACTCAGGAGAAGGATAAAGCCAGCATAAAGCCTTGAAGTTTCTTTCTCTTGGTGCTTTTGTTTCTCCCTTGCCCTTGAGCAATATGACAAGACAAGATGGTTCTTTGGGGATTGCTGACAAATGAAAATAGGATAGAAAGGGGAAAATACAGCATATAAGATTCTTGGTTTGAATAAATGAAATGGAAACAGGATAATGTTAGCTCTCTGAATTGCTCTGTATCATGAAGTTGTGAAACTGAAATGGGAAAGAAAGGTAACAAAACTAAGAGTTGTTCCACCTTAGCTGGAGATTTTAGTAGGAGGGAAGAGCATGTCCTTAAAGTGTTCTTAAAAAATTAACTACAAAGACTGATTTATCAGAAAAGCAAGTTCCTACAAATTAAAGGAAGAACCTAGACATCACCATAATGGCAAATTGAATCAAACTACTGATATATGCAACCATAATATTGTGATTGATTTTTTTGTACCATAACAGTAGCAGGATGAAAGTTGAGAACATCTGGAGTAAGAATACAGCTGTAGATGTAGGTGAAACCTATGAAAAATAATACGAAGTATTCAAAGCAAAGTCTGAATTTGAGAAAAGATAAAAACTGGAAATATATCACAGGGGAAAACTGGAAATATATCACAGGGGTTCATTATAAAGGATGTAATGCCAAAGATTTAATGATGAAAAAACAAAGGAGACAAACTACCACACTGAAAAAAAAATAGGAGCAGAGAAATTTCAAATCTGTTGAAATTTTCAAGTCCAATGCTGTTGCATTGTGTGGCTCGAAAAAATCCTGATTAATAAGGTTCAGATTAGGGCCTAGCTCAAGGAGAGGGCAATGGCAAGAAAAGAAAAAGG
>VYZS01021484.1:0-23832 GCA_013400695.1 Neodrepanis coruscans
CTGCGCTGGCTCGTGGCCGCGCTCAGCGCCCGCCTCGCGCCCGCCGCCATGTTCTACGCGGTGCGCGCGGGGCGCCGCGCGGGCGTGTACCGGACATGGTGAGCGGGGGCGGCGGGACCCGCCCGGGCCAACCCCCGCCTCGCCCCCTCTCTCACTGGTCCCGCTCTCTTGCAGGGCCGAGTGCCAGGAGCAGGTGAACAAGTTCCCCTCCGCCAGCTTCAAGAAGTTCTCCAGCGAGAAGGACGCCTGGGCCTTCGTGCGCGCCGGACCCGTGGGTCAGCGGCAGGAGCAGCAGCCCCAGCCCGAGCCCGCAGGTAGCGCGTCCCACTGGGCCGGGCCAGGCCGCGCCGAGCTGGGCTGGGGCGGGTGCAGGACAGGCCCGGCCTTGGCGCCGTGGATGCTGCGGGAACGGGGCACCGGTTCCTGCTCGGCCTCGGCAGCGGCGGGTCCGGGGGTGCGGCGGTGCCTGCTGTGCCTGCTTGGAGAACGCTGCTTGTACCGGGTCCCTTTTCAGGGGCGTGGCATGTCAGCCTCTTCGTTTTGATGTAGGATGAAGAATGAGGGTGTATTCTGTAATATTTTTTTCCTAGTACTTCGGGGGCTGATAGTTGGTAACAACTTTAGAAGCAGTCGTTTCAAGTAAAATTGGATATTGCATGTGTTGAACTTTCTATCTTTTTGGGTTTTTTTGGAAGGGGCGCTTGGTCTTCTACCTGTAACACAGGAAAATGGTAGCCAGAGAGAGGAACTAGGATTAAATACCTTGTGCTGCCATACGTGCAAAAGGCCATACGAACAGTCTGCAAGTGAAGAACAGATTTCAAAGCGTGTAAAACATGATGAAGTGTCCTCAGCATGCTCAACACCAACAGTCAGTGAAGACAAATTTTCATATATGGGTGAGATCTCTGGTTACCCCTTTAGTTCGTTTTGTTTCTTTGCTTTCATAAGCAACAAATGTAACTATTAGCTTAGGAAGGGTTGCATATGGCAGCATAAGGGTTGTTTCTTTTGAAAATGGAAACGTGAGCCACAATCTATTTGTTCGCGTTGTCTTTCACAGTAATTTTAATTGGCTTTAACTGGTGTCAACATATGGCTTAATTATGTTGTTATAGGTGTGACTTTGTCTGGGTAGATGCAGCTGGGAAGTTTTCTGAAGTTGACTGAAGAAGACAAGGATTGTAGCAAGAAGTGTGGGACTTGGGGCAGCAGCTCATTCTTAAGGCTGACTGGTTTGGCAGCTGTGAGGGTGTGAAGCTGCAGTGGGACTTCTGGTGTTCTGCTCTACTGATTCCCATGGCTTCTGTAGTTGACTTTTGGAAGGGTTCTCTGGGGAGGGAAGTTTTAGGGATTAATATGCCAGGAGACACTTCTTTCGGTTTAAAGAGTCTGTGTCCTTGAAGGAGTGTGTGAATTTCTGACTTTGGCCATTTCTTTGTAGGTGACTTTGTAGTTGTTTATACGGATGGCTGTTGCTCAGGGAATGGACGCAACAGGGCACGTGCTGGAATTGGTGTCTACTGGGGACCAGGCCACCCTTTGTAAGTAGCTGGATAGATACTTCTTTTATTAACATATTACTGTTTGATTTTTATGTGTTTTTACAATACTAGGCCTCCTTTTAAATATGAAACTCTGCTGTTAAGACTCATAATTAACAATGTTATGAGACTAGTGAGTTACTGAGGGCAAAAGAGAAATCATCTTTGGGGAAAAAAACAGGAAATAGTATTTGTGGGGGCTGAAGCTATAGATGAAGTTATACAGAAAGTTTTAAAATAGAAGAGGGTGTGCACAGAAGATGACAAATGTAATTGTCTGTTGATGGCAGGTCCAAATTTGCAGGTTGTTCTGTGCAGGTGGAAGCTAGAGCTAAAATATGTTCATCCTCCTTTATAAAATGAAGAGTAGCTCTCTTGTGTTTTTTTTTTAATGTGTAGTCATTATCCACTTTTCTGAATATTTGGGGTAGCTAATCTAGTATTTGTTCTTTGGACACAGAAATACCAGTGAAAGACTTCCTGGACGGCAGACTAATCAAAGAGCAGAAATACATGTAAGTAGTAAATGTTCTGAAGTGCTTCCTCATGTGAGACTGACTCTTTTAACTCCGGTCTTCAGAAACTGGTTATGGAGCTGTGAGGGAAGTATACAAAATACTCAGAGTTATAGCTTGAAAGAAATTGTTCAAGTGTTATTGTTCTTTTTGGTTTTAAACAAGGTAATTCACCTTGAGAATTCCCAAATGTCATCAAGCACATCTATTTAAAATAGCCTTATATTAGGAAAGCCTGGCTCTCAAACATGTGTAGATTCCCTTGCATTTTTAATGTGTATATTTCAGGCCTTGGAGTGAGGGCTGCTGAAGGAGAGAGTCACCTTCTTATGGTGATAGGATCAGAGCACCATAATCCTCAAATAAATAGAACAAACAATTCTAGGATTCCTGATTAACTTACTTGGCAACAGCAGACTTCGTCTTCCCTTCTCACCACCTCATAATTATGGTACAGCTGCTATTCCATGGTGTTTGTTTGGAGATGAACTGAAATGGAGAAATGATCTGCTTAAAAACTACAAGAAGTTAATTTTAGTGAGAGATGAGTAGAGGTGGTGTTGGTGTAGCAGTGGTCAGATTTCTCACTGAACAGCTTTTCATGTCTACATCCACACCCAGCCATCTCCCTGTTACTACACTTCAGAGCATAAAAAAACCCCCAACCTGTTAAGGGTTCCAGACTGTTAGAACTGATATGAATCCTTCCTCCTAGTTATGGAGAAAATGCCTAAAACTTGGTGTGCAGTTGATAGAGGTTTTGGTAGTTAGAAAATGGGTCAGAGAACTACTCCTTTGGCACAAAAACTGAACATCAGAATGTTTGGCGGGGGGGGGTGCCAGTGAAATTTACGTGGCTGCCTCTTTGCCTGAATCAGAAGATGTCATCTGCATGCATATGTTTGGATCCTCTAAAGCATTTTGGTAACTATTGGTGGGGAAGTTACAGTAATACTCTTTGTAGTTCTGTGTTAGTATCAGGTACTTTGTTGGTATTTTAATTTCGTGTGGTTAAAATCCTGTTCTGACCTGTGATTGTATTGAAATGTTCTGAAGGCAGCCTGCAAAGCAATAGAGCAAGCCAAGAGTCAAAATATCAAGAAGCTCATCATCTACACTGATAGCAAGTTCACTATTAATGGTAAGTTAATGATTTTAGTTTTTGTGATAATGAGGACATACTGAGTCCTGGATAGAGGGACAGAAGGAAGACATGGCACTACTTACTGCTCATGGCTGCTCAGGGAAAAACTTCAGGAAACTCGGACATTGCCCGCTGACTGTGTGAAAAACGAGTCAAAAGGCCTGTTACAGTGAAGGCTGTGACATTCCTAACAGGAAACAGCCACAGGGTTTTTGTCTTGAGGTGTTCAGTATGACACCAAGTCTAGAAACTGTTGTCCAGTTAAGGCTATTCTCAGGAAATTGCTTGGAAGTTGGTGTAATAACCCTGTAGGTTTTTTGTGGTTTTCCTTGGATTGAAGAGGCTGTCTTAACACACATGTGAAGTACGTTCAAGTTCCAAACTTGCAGGCTTCACTGGAGGACTAGCCAGAGATTTTATGGGCTCAGAGTAGGTATTGAACGTTTCACCTTCATCCAAAGACTTGGAAAATGTAATTTTTCCTATAAATACAGTATGAAGCAGGCAATAAGACTTAATTTCCGAGTAAAACTTTTTCTTTCCTTGAGATACTCAACTTTTGCTCCTGTGATAGTCTGAACTGCTTTTCTTTGTATTTCAGTTTTAAAAAGGGAGTGCATGTGTTTACCTTTTCCAGATCGCTTTGGAGGTTTGATTTTTGTGGGTTATTTTTAGATAACATTAAGCAGAAACTTACTGCAACTTTTGATTGAAAATTAAATGTTGTACTTTTTTTGTTTTTGTTTGTAGTTTGCTCTTGCACTTTAGATCACTGAGATGCAGGTTCCATTCTTATTTAACCAAAGTCACTCTGTAAATGTGTGTCTAGGAGTTATTTTTTAAAATCCAGAGAAGGATACTTCTCTGTGGTTAAATACAGATAGATGTGGTTTGGTTTTTAGGAGCTTTTGTTTTGTTTGGTGATTTCCTATTTGGTTCAGGTCTGCTTGTCATGAAAGCAATAAGGATGTCCTACACTGTCCACATCAGCAAAGATTTTAAAAAAACCTCAAAATCCTTATTTAAAGAGTAATATAGTACATTTTCTGGCCAGCAAGGGATGGATAGAACTTTAAATCAAGTTCTGTAGAAATCTGCTTACACGGTTCTTGTCAGATGTGCAGGAGCCGTAAAGCAGGTGGCCATCTGTTTTCCTCTATTGCAAGTGTCTCCTCAAGTTCTCTAAACAAATAAAACAGGAGATCTGTTCTAGTTTACTCTACAATCAAGTATATCCTTAGCTTCACGTTATTGAAGTTCATGACAAAATTTTGCTGTAATGCATGTATGAGATTGTAGTCTTTTAAGTGTCTGTTTGGGAAAACATGTCTGGGTAATTCAAGTAATAATGTAAAAATACAGTCCTGAAAGAAAGCAGTAGAGAGCTAAACGAAAGTATCTTCTATCTCTATTGTCTTTGTCTGAGATTTGATAGAGTTAATGTCTTGTTAAAAGGTTCTTGGCTCCATCTTGATCCGTTCTGGCTTTAATAGCATTTTTATAGTGATACTCCCTTTGCATAGGTATTACAAGCTGGGTTGACAACTGGAAAACAAATGGCTGGAGAACAAGTTCAGGAGGAAGTGTAATAAATAAAGAAGATTTCGAAAGACTTGATAATTTGTCAAAAGACATAGAAATTCAGTGGGTAAGTTTCCTCATCTCTTATTCTTAATGACATCTTAAACACACTTCTTGTAAGAACTTCCAAGTATGACCATAGTTAACAATTTTGTAGAGCACAATACTGTATATCCATATGTAAAACCATAAATACAGAGAAGCTGCTTTTTGTATTTAAAGCAAATTGCAACCATAACCTAGACTTTTGGAACCAGTATTTCATTATTTAAATGAATGTCTGTATTTGTTTTCTCTTATTAATACTTAGAAAATGCCTGCAATAATTATTTTTAGTTTGTTACTGCTGTTAATGAAATTTCTGTTCCTGGAAATCTAACTTGAAAACATAACTGTATTTTTTTGTTATAGCTGAATTTCTAGGTTGGCTTTTCAGAACTCAGTAAGATGCTGATTCATTGGAGTAACTCAATCATGGTCTCTTTAAAAACTGAGAAAACTGAGAGTATGTAACCCCAAATAAACTGACTCTAGTTTTTTTATACCTTAATTGTGGACAGAATTGGTACAGAAAGGTCTTTAACTATTTTTCAGTTGTTTTGCTCTCCAGTAAAGAAGTAAACCAACTTCTGTACTGGTATTTCTGGAGAAATTTATTTTTCTGTAACATCAGTACTTAACATTGTAGGGAGTATCTTTCCTCCCCTCATTCTAAATTTTAGCCTAATTCTGATATAAGATCACTGATTCTAGAAATAAATTACCTTTGCAGCTGCTAATGGCATATTTGCTAGGCTTCTATCTTTACCCTTTAGAAAACAGGATCATGTAGATTTTAATATGCACTTTTGCCTGTGGGAAATCTATTGCAGATTCTTCTCTTCATACTGTTCTGTGTTACGGAGTTAGTGACTCCAGTTTAAAGGCTGATGAGATTTTGTGTAACTACTCCTGTTGTCTATTGAGAAGGAAGTGTAAAAATTTAAAACTAAGACTAATTAAGACCAACTAAGTTTAGTTGTTCATGGAGTATTTTACACAATTAAAAGATACTGCTTTATGCACACTTCTTAAACCTGAATCTCTTAAACTTGGAAAGAGTTTTGTCTCAGGAGGAGCACTGGATGCCTGTATTTCATTATGGTAATCCATTTGCTGAGGTGCAGAGTCTTTGATGGGCTGCAGGTGGATCCCTCTTCCACCATGGACCTCCATGGGCTGCAGGGGCACAGCTGCTCCACTGGATGCCTGTATTTCATTATGGTAATCCATTTGCTGAGGTGCAGAGTCTTTGATGGGCTGCAGGTGGATCCCTCTTCCACCATGGACCTCCATGGGCTGCAGGGGCACAGCTGCTCCACTGGATGCCTGTATTTCATTATGGTAATCCATTTGCTGAGGTGCAGAGTCTTTGATGGGCTGCAGGTGGATCCCTCTTCCACCATGGACCTCCATGGGCTGCAGGGGCACAGCTGCTCCACTGGATGCCTGTATTTCATTATGGTAATCCATTTGCTGAGGTGCAGAGTCTTTGATGGGCTGCAGGTGGATCCCTCTTCCACCATGGACCTCCATGGGCTGCAGGGGCACAGCTGCTCCACTGGATGCCTGTATTTCATTATGGTAATCCATTTGCTGAGGTGCAGAGTCTTTGATGGGCTGCAGGTGGATCCCTCTTCCACCATGGACCTCCATGGGCTGCAGGGGCACAGCTGCTCCACTGTGGTCTGCAGGGGAATATGTGCTCTGATGCCTGGCACACCTCCTCCCCTCCTGCACTCACCTTGATGTCTGCAGGGCTGTTCCTCACGCATTCTCACTCCTCTCTCTGGCTGTTGTGAAGCATTTTTATTCGTTCTCAAGTATGTTATTACAGAAGGGCCACCAAGCTTTGCTGATGGGCTCAGCTCTAACTGTGGTCCATTTTGGAGCTGTCTGGATCTGACTCTCTGATGTGGTGGCAGCCCCTGGTGTTTTTTCACATAACCAAATGCCCTGCAGTCAGTACCACAACATGGCCATGTAAACCAGATACCATCTCTTTATGCTTCACACACTTCATGCTTGTCTCCTTTCAGCTTGATTTCCTTCCTCCACCCTTACTTCTCACAAGAATGGGCTGTTGAAAGTTTTTTCAGTTCTTAATTGAAGGATAGACAATTAAGGCATCTGAAAATTAAGAGGTTCTTTTATTACCGTGTTTCTGTATCCTGAGTGCTGTAACCACCTGGAATAAAGGTCTCTAGCTTTTTGGGGAAAGATAACTCAGTTTAAGTACTGAATGCTGGGAGGCTTTTCTCTCTTCTCCTGAAGTGGGACTTTTGAGCTAGAGTTGTCTTATGCATTTCTTAAAGGCTAGGTTAGGTGGTTCTTATCCAACTCACTACTTCCTCATAAAGATGATTTTCACAATTTGGCAAGACTTTCCTAGAGGAAGAGGGACTATGAAAATCCCTGGGAAGAACACCTAAGGGCTAAATGTGAGGTGGGGCCTCTGAGGAGGTGCTGCCTGTACTATGAGTGAAAGGATGTTGTGTGATCACATTTCATATATGTACTTCCTTCTTGGTTTCTTGTGTATATAATACTCTTTAACTTCTGTCCTTACAGATGCATATTCCTGGTCATGCTGGTTTCCAAGGAAATGAAGAAGCTGATAGACTAGCAAGAGAAGGAGCTTATAAACAAAGTGCTGATACACTGGGACTAGAGAGTGTTGCAGTGTGAGGAAAAGGCCTAGCATGGCAGCAACAAGTTGAACTACTCTAATTGTTTTGAAGTTGAACTTTGAACTGTACTTCTTTCTGGCCTGAAGCACCAAATATATACCAACTTCTGGGAAGAAAAATCCTACATTTTCTTCTGTTGCGTTTGTTTTACATTTGAGACAATATTTAGCTGATACTGAATATTTGTTTTTTCTCCATCTTACCGAATGGCCTGTGGGGTCAGTGTTTTTAGCTGTCCTGTAGACCTATGAATTCACTGTAAAGACAGACTTCTGAAGAAGTAATATTAAAGTGTTCTCTATTTTCCTCTTAGTGAATTTTTTTTTTTGTACAGAGGTATATATTGCAGCCCAAAATAGCTGGGAGTGGGGATGCTTTAGGGTTGGTTGTCTTGATAAGAGGTTACCTAAAACAGAGATGTCCGTTGATCTGCTTTGACATCACGGTGCAGCAATAATTGCTCCACAGGTGGGCTTGTAATGTGCAGCCCTGTGTGCCTCACAGTGTTACCAGTTACAGCACCTGTGATACTACTTTCTCACATTACTTTGCAAGGAGCAAGAACAAAGTAAAAAGCAAGGTCACAAGAAAGCTTGAACTATGAATTTTACTATTCTCCCCTCTCTACCTGCTTCATGTCCAAGTTCTTTGTCTCTGACTTCCTGTTTCCATTAAGTATTTTTTTTATTCATCCTGGTTCTCATTAGCGTTGTTAGTTTCTCTTCAGTGTTGTCCCAAATGTAATAGTTGGCCATTTTATCTGAAATGGAACTAGAGAATGATCAGTTTCTCCAGATCTGTCAAGAGTTAGATTTTACTTTTTCCAGTCAGTGATGAAATTCATGAAATGGCTGATGTGCACTTGAATTGGTGAATAATTGCCATGAATTGACAAAGTTATGTTTTCTACACAAGTATACAGGAAGGGTAAAGAGGTTTGTGTTATCTGTGTCAACTTCTCTGTATGGTACCTTTGTACCACTGAATGGGAGGCTTAAGCCAGAAGTCACTGATGTGTGTTTGTATTTACTGATTGCTATACAGAATGCTTGTTACAGAACAGCAGAAGCTTGTTACTAAACAGTTCTCTTGCATTATAATACCATTACTGAAGCAAAGTATGAGGTCTTATGTATTTAGTCACATGGATTATGCTAGAAGGAGGAAACTGGCTAGCTAGTAAATAGATCAGTGAGGATTTTTACTTTTTTTTCTTTCATCCAAAACTGCACAGTAAAGCTCATCTAAGGGGTAAGGAAGGCTTAGATTTTTCTTTCTGCTGCTTTTGTGTATATGCACAACTGCCTGTTCATTTACTTTAGAGGTTTGGCTTGAAGGAAAATACCCCATCACCCTGACCACATCACTAGTTGAGGCAGAACAGTATGACAAGCAGTGTAGTGAACAGGTGAGATCTAATAATCTGCTTATCGTACATACTCAGGTAACCATAGACCCTAATTACTGTATGGAAATCTGTATGTTTTTTTGAAGCTTTAGGAAAAGTGTAGATAATAGTAGGTAAATTATAACAACTGCAATACTGAATTTAAGCAACTTGATTACCTGAATCTAATAGGTAGATAATAGAAAATTTAATAGGAATTAATTTTATATTAATTTAATACCACTGTTTTTTTTTCTTACTCTCGAAATTCAGCAAAGTTACAAAATTAAGGCTGATTAAAGGATAGAAAGCGAAAAGTCTTAACAGAGGATGTTGGACATTCAAGTCATTCTTTTCAGAGAACTGCAACTTCAGTAGGGTACTGGCAGTTAGCAGCTGTGACATTCTGTGACACTGAACTTCTTGCTGGATTTGTATATGCTTCTAAAGAGGTTGAGAACACCAGCATTAGATCAGTTTATCTGTAACATTATGGGACTTGCAATTAAATTTATTCCAGAATTCATAGAATCGTAGAATTGTTTGGATTGGAAAGGACCTTAAAGATCATCTAGTTCCAACCCCCTGCCATGGGCAGGGACACTTTCCACTAGACCAGGTTGTTCGGAGCCCCATCTAACCCAACCCTGAACACTTCCAGGAATGGAGCATCCACAACTTTTCCAGGCAATCTGTTCCAGTGCCTCACCACCCTCAAAGAAAAGAATCTCTTCCTAATGTCTGATCTAAACCTATTCTGAGTTCAGAAGCCATTCTCCCTTATCACTATATGCTCTTCTAAATAGCCCTTCATCTTGTAGGCTTCATTCAGGTCCTGTAAGACCACAAATAGGTCACTCCGAAGCCTTTTCTTCTCCAGGCTGAACAATTCCAATTCTCTCAAACTTTCCTCATAGGAGGGGTGTTCCATGCCTTTGACATGGCAGCAAAAAAGTCAATGTTCTTCCTCTGCTGAGGATATCAGAGCTGGATGCAGGACAGTGGGGTCTCACCAGAGCAGAACAGAAGTGGAGAATCACCTCCTCAACCTGCTGGCCACGCTGCTTTTGGTGCAGCCAAGGACACATTTGATTTTCTGGGCTGTGAGTGCACATTGCTGGTTCATGTCCAGCCTCTCATCCACTAGCACCCCCAAGTTCCTCTCAACAGGGCTGCTTTTGATCTGTTCATCCCCCAGCCTGTCCTGGTACCAGTGGTTGCCCTGACCCGGGTGCAGCACCTTGCACTTTTGTTTGTTAAGCCTCATGAGATTCCCATGCGCCCGGTTCTTGAGTTTGTCCAGGTCCTGCTGGATGGTATCCCATCCTTCAGCTGTGTCAGCTGCACCACTTAGCTTGGTGTCATCTGCAGATTGGCTGAGCATCCACTCAGTCCCTTCATCCATGTCATTAATGAAGATACACAAAAACACTGGTCCCAGTACAGTCCTTGACTGCCACCATGTCCATCAGGACCGAGTTGTACCGCTACTCTCTGGATGCAGCCATCCAACAAATGCCTTTACCATCTAACGGTCTGCCCAAACATACCTCTCCCAATTAGAAGGATGTTGTGGAGGACCATGGCAAAGGCTTTGCAGAATTCAGTCAGGTGACACCTATAGCC
Organism: Neodrepanis coruscans; assembly: GCA_013400695.1. Lineage (NCBI taxonomy): Eukaryota > Metazoa > Chordata > Aves > Passeriformes > Philepittidae > Neodrepanis > Neodrepanis coruscans. The sequence goes on from VYZS01021484.1 coordinate 10,527, forward strand.
CTTTCTTTTGTCCCCTGATGTAGTCACCCCGCTCTAGAAGGCCACTGGGTTGTTCAGGCAGTGCTTGTCCTTGATGAAGCTGTGCTGTCTGTCTCAATTTACCTCCCTGTCCTCCATGTGCCTTAATGCAGCTTTTTAGAAGCACCTGTGTGATAACCAGTAGTGCTGAAACATGAATAATATACATTAAAGGGATCTGGTACCTTTTATAAGAATCTAAGTAGCAGTGGTTAAGACTTTGGTAAGTACATCACTCTTTGTTAGGAAGAAAAATGCAAAGGAGGGATTGTTTCTTTCTCAGTTGCTTCTTCATCCTTTTATCACATTTACGTGGCTATTAGTTTATTTACCTGGCTATTAGTTTATTTACCATATAGAATCATAGAATCACGTCGACTCTCAGAACCATGGAGGCTGTGTCTTGTTCACTCCAGATGAAGCAGGTCACCCACTTTCTATCCCCATTGATGGAAACAACATAAGCCTTAGCAGTAAGTTCAGTCAGAACATTACAGCCAGGGCCGACAAGATGCAAACACAATCGCTGTTCTGTCGGGTGTGATGTGGGCTACAGCCAGCACGTAACCCCGGGGGCTGGTGCGGGTGAGGAGCCCCGAGCCCCGGCAGGACTCTCGGGGAGAGCTCTCGCCCCCGTGCCCGGAGCTGTGCTCTAAAAGCAAAGCTGCGCAACGCAACACAAGCCGCCCAGCGTACTTTGAGCTGCCAATGGCGCCCCTTTAAGGCTCCCCACGGGCCGCGGGGCGGGCCCGTCCCGCTCCCTGCCCGGCCCTGGAGCTCCGCCGGGGCGGGCCCGTCCCGCTCCCTGCCCGGCCCTGGAGCTCCGCCGGGGCGGGCCCGTCCCGCTCCCTGCCCTTCCCGCAGCGGCTGCCTGCCCGGCCCCGCGGAGCGCTCCAGCGGCGGGATGGTGCAGGCCTGGTACATGGACGAGTCCCAGGAGGACCAGCGGGCGCCCCACCGGCAGGAGCCCAACCGCGCCGTCAGCCTGGAGGAGCTGCGGCGCCTCGGCGTCGTGTACCGCAGGGTACGGCCGGGAGAGCCGCCGGGACCGGGACGTCTCGCCCGGGGCAAGGGGAGGCAGCCGGGGCGGGGGGGGCGAGAGTTCAGGCACCCCGTGTCCATGTGGCAGCTCCCTCGTGGAGCGACCGGCGCTCCGGGCACCTCGGGGTTCCCACCAGAGCTCTGATCTGCGTGTTAAGCAATGGCGTCCGAATGTTGGTTTGGTTTTTTTTTTTTTCCCTCTCCGCGCGTTTTTTTTTAGTTGGATGCTGATAACTATGAAACTGATCCATGCCTGAAAGAAATTCGGAGAGCAGAAAATTATTCTTGGATGGATATAGTGACCATACATAAAGACAAGCTTCCGAATTACGAGGAAAAGGTACGCAAGTCTTTGCTTTCAGTGCGGATTTTCGGGCTGAGTCCGTCGTTAGAGTGTGCAGCCAACTTCTGACACCTGCACACCCCTGCGGGGCTCTGGGATGAGGTTTTCAGGTCTAAAATACATCCTGTACCGAAGTCCTTAACATTAAAAAAGCACTTTTGATACTATATAAAGATAGCAGAGGCCTTTTGCTTCTGTAGATTACCTTCAAAGGTTTTGAGGTTCGTTTCCATCACTGTCATTTCAAAACGAAGATTCCTACTAGGAGACCCCCCCCCAGTCCTGGCTAACCCTCAGAAAGCTGCTCAAGGATGAAGACAAGTGGTTGCCAGCTGAGCATGGGCTTTGAAGGCTGAAACATCCTAATGGTTGCTTGCATAATACATTCACTTTTTAGAGAAAATGTTAACCCCATGGAATTGAAGCAATACATTCCGTGTACAAGAAGACTTTTTGCTTTGGGAAGCTGGTACCTTGACTGTTCCGTAACAGCTGAATGCAAATGGTGCCAGGCTCTCAGGTGAGCCTCCTAGAAGATCTTGCTCATCCCAGCCTCCAGGTGCTGTCTTGCTGCTCTGACCTGAGGACGGCACCCAGTGACACTTCCGTATTTTTATTAAATTTCCAATTACCAGTTGCTTTAAACCCCTTGTATTTAACTGGTGAGAGGGTGAATTAGGTGGTAACTGATTGCTCAGGTGCTACCTGACCTGTTATTTACAGGATATAGGGCCTTCTGCGCATCCTGCCAGGCTCGATCAGTTGTGGCTCAAGGACACCTGCACAAATGTGGCAGAATATCATGCAGATCTGAGCAGGTGGTGATGGTACCTGGCATCGCACTGCTCTCTGTACTAACCTGCTCAGGTCTCTGTTAATTGAACATTTAAAACATGTTTTGTATTCTGTGCATGTACAGAGAACTCACCATTCCAGGAAAAATGAGAATGTTGCTGCTGCTGACTGGCAGAAGAGAGCCTGGAGCTGGGGCTTACTGTGTGTGGGCAGGCGTGACATGCTGTTTACATCAGATTGCTGTAGATGGGCCATGTTTGGCAATAACTGTGTTTTCACAGACAGCTGTAGTACCCTGTGCGACTAATTCAGCCCTTTTACAAGTGTAAAAGAGAGGGGATAATGTGTAGCTTTGTTTTGGGTTTGTATGTTGGGGAAAAAAGAGGCACAAAATGATCAAATTGAACAAATGCAAGGACCAAATCCTGCAGTGGACGTTTTACCCATCTCTCTCTGAAATGGGTGTAAGCATTACTGTTATTCAGAGAATAATTATGCGCAGGTAGAGCTGCTTTTTCTTGTCAGAGAAATTCCTGTCTTCCAAAGGAAATGTAGCAGCCTGCTTAAAAGTATCCTGAGATAGTGTCTGGCTCACTGGTTTGGCCATGTTAACCATGTTGCTCTCCTCTGTTAGTTAAAACACAGGTATCTTTTGAAAGCCTTTCGCTGCTCTGCCACGTGTTTCTACCAATTGCTTTGCAGTTTTCCTACATTCAGTAATTTTAAGAAATACTTGCTATTCCTAGATAAAGACATTTTATGAAGAACATTTACACCTAGATGATGAAATTCGCTACATATTAGATGGATCTGGCTATTTTGATGTTCGAGACAAAGATGATAAATGGATCCGGATTTCCATGGAAAAAGGAGACATGATAACCCTCCCTGCCGGCATATATCACCGATTTACACTGGATGAGAACGTATGTTGTTGTATATTACCCTGAATTTTGATGACAAATCTTTGTGAGTATATATCACATTAGTAACTACATGCCCTGAGACTTGCAGTTCATTAGCAAAATATATTAAATATGAAGTAGGAGTATGAAAAATACTAAATAATTCACAGCATCTGAACCTTTCATCTCCAGGTCACAAATCCAGCTGCTTCTTGTCAGCTGTAACTGCAAGTCATTGCCACGTGGTATTTGTAGCATATTTGGCGTTACAGTGGCCAAGCCCTTGGGCTCTCCCTCCCACAATTGCCCCTGCTGTTGGTTGAGGTGGAGATAGTGTAGATGGATCCTTCTATGCTGCCTTGTTGTGTGTTTCTGTGGGGATTGAAGAGCATGTCTGTGTTGAGCAGTGGCATTTTTCATGTGTGTTAAATTCACCTTCAGGGAAAGGATTTAAGAGTCCAGGGCCGCTACTTGCAGCTGCTTTGTGCTAAAGTGGATGCTGGCTTCACAGGAGGTGACCTGCTTTGGGGAAGGTATTTTTGGCAGTGGGAACATGAGATTGGTACACATAGTCCTCATCTGTGTTTTTGTTCTTGCAGGCTTTTATAAACATGTGTATAACCTCAGAATTTCCCCTGCAAAATGGGGAAACACATGCAGTCTCCTGTGGGGAAAAATCCTATCTCTGGCAAAGTCTTGAGAATGGTATTGTTTTGAATTGGCTGTCCAGATAGAAGTTATCATACATGTAAAAAAGAGAGATGCTGCTTTGCTGAAAAACTTGACTTTTCCCATCTGCATCTTGAGATTCACAATGAATCATCTGCATTTACTATTTTAAGACTTTTTCTTTGCGTAGACAAAATGTCAGGGTTGTAATAGTTGAATCCACAAGTTTTAAGTGCTTGGTCACTTCAGGAGCTTTAGTCCAGAAGTACCATCTTCAAAGTAAATTCTTTAGGCTCTTCTAGACCCTTGCATTTTGCCCCTAAGTTTTTCCAGTACCTGACTTTTTCCTTGCCATTACTGAGCACCTGTGTGTAAAATAATCATTTATCAGTGTTTTACAAAATATGTAGAGTCTAAATTGGTAGTGTCATGAACAGAAGAGGAGAGTTTCGCATAACTGTATGGTTGGAGCACTTCTGCAGAATGTAGAATCCCATTTACAGCTGCCACAGCTGTACCTTGCACCAGGAATGCTTTTGGTTAGCTGATGGCAAAGGCTTTTGCTTTTTCTGGTCAAATATGGAGACTTCCCTGTGAGCATTATCTTATGTCTGGCTTATGCACTCCCAATTTTATGGCTCTGACTTCAAAGCTTCTGGTATTCCCCAAAAGTGTTTTGGGTATTCTTACTGCTGCTGTTTAACTAAGAAATAGGATTTAGATGCTGCATTGCTCAATATTGTGAACGTACTGCAAAAGGCTTGCATAGGACAGGGGTTTTTTTTGATTTCTTTGAACCAGAGACAAGTATTGTCTCTCCCTGAAATGGAGGCACTGGTCATGACACTGTATCACTGCATAGGTGCCCAGGCCTCCTACTGTAGTAGTTGGGAGCAGGAACAGCAGTATAGTGGTACAATTGTCTGGAATGTGTGAAGCTTTCAGTCCATCATGAAATGATTTCTAAAATTTTTGCAGAAGGGCAAATGAAACCTTAACTTCAGAATGGAGATCCTGTGGAAAGAGCTCGTAAATTACTTGTCACTTCTTGTTCTTTGGCAGAATTACGTGAAGGCAATGAGGCTGTTTGTTGGAGAACCCATCTGGACAGCCTACAACAGGCCAGCTGATGATTTTCCTGCTCGGAAAGAGTATATGAAGTTTTTGGCTGATGAAGCATGGTAATGGTGTCTGAGACTTGACAGGTGGAACAGCCTGAAGTCCCATCAGAATAAATGTACCTGGTGGCTTTTCACTGATTAAACTTCTATTTACATAGGCAATTGGAATCACAGAATCATAGAAAAATTCAGATGGAAAAATGATTTGGGGGTTATTTAGTCCAATCTTGTAAAGTACTATGCCATCTTTAAAGCTAGACTAAGTTGCTCAAGACGCTGAGGTTTGCTCCAGTGGCCAAGCATTTGTTCTTCATGGCCAGCTCCCTGGTTGCAGTTTGCAGTTGTCTCTTGCCCTTTCATTGCATGTCTGAGAAAAGTCTGGCTCTGTCTTCTCCCCAGTCCTTGCTTTAGTGGGAAACTGTAGTTAGGTCTTCTCTAAGCCTTCCTTTCGCTAGGCTTGGACAAACCAGTGCCCTTGGCTGGGCTCCATTCTGTTACGTAAGAGGTTCAACACATTTTGCCCTAGTTCTGACTACTAGGAAATGTCACTTGTAACCATCTGACAGTTATGCTTGAGCCACTGACTTTTGAGCCAAATGGCCCAGAGGTTTTTCACCCACTTTGTACTTCATATTCTCAGTCTGGCTACAAAGATCCTGTGGGACATGCTAGTCAAAGCCTTGCTGGAGTCAAGGTGAGTGTCACCTGCTGTCTCCTCTCTGCCAGAGAGCCAGTCATTGCCTCCTGGATGGCAGTCAGGGGGTCAGGCAAAATGCACCCTTGGAGAATTAACTGTTTGCTCCCCATCACCACTTAGTATTACTTGTGCCTGCAAGAGCTTCCGTAATGGCTTATTCTGTAACATTCCCAGGGACTAAAGTGAGGCTGACCAGCCTGCAGTTCCCCAGATCTTCTCTCGTGCCCTTTTGAAGGTGGCAGTTTTATTGCCTTTTTTGACTCAAAAAGCTTTTCCTGATCTCTGTCACCTTTTAAAGATGCCAGCAGCCTTGCAGTGACATAAGCTACTTCATTTACAGTTGCTCAGGAATCCATTTTCTAACCTTTTTTTATTTTGATATTTCTGGCAGGTGGAATTGGGAGAGGTGGGCTATATTAATATTCATTTTGCTCTGAATCCATGCTAATGAACTACGTGGGATTCTAATTTTAATTAAAGAAAATAAACCCTGCTTCATTCTTGTCTAACAATGTTCATAAGATAAATTTGCATAATCAGCATTTTAGAAGGCAGCTTCCTAAGTTCTGCCCATAAAGCTGTGGTTTTCTCAGTAAAATGTAGCAATTTCCTCTTGTGAGTTATTAATAAAATTACTTTGACCTGGGTATGTTGCGTTTGTTTTGATTTTTTTTTTTTTTTTGTTCCCTGTGCTGGCATTAAGGACACATTGAACTGTAATGTTCTTGTAATCAGGCTTTATTCCATGTGCTGGCACTGACTTGTTCTGTAGCATGAGACGAATCACTGATTGTGTGCCTCAGTTTCTTGAGCTGTGAGAGGGAGAAGAGTAGGCTTAGGCACACATGCTGGTTTTCAGTAAATGCTTTGTGGTTACACAGGATGTGCAGCTCCTCAACAATGGGCAACAAAGGCAACAAAGTGTTTTGGGATGGATTTGCTCTTCACACTGGCAAATCAGGTCAGCTGGGGAGATGTACTCCAGCTCGCAGTGGATGATGAGCTGACTGCAGCCTGTCTGCTGAATTCAATCTCCTGACTTGCAGTCTCCTGAATAAACTTGACTCTAGATATAGTTTGAAATTTTGGCCTACCTGGATTTCCATAATGTAGCAGATGACAGGTAACTGAAATTTCCCACTGTTCTCCCCTGTGAGCGTGTACACAGTCCTTCTTCAGTAAGCAACAGTGTTTTCCTCACTTCATAGCAGCGTTACTGTTAGTCATTTTATTTCTTTTAGTGTTTCCGAAAGTGAAGTTGCATTTTTGAAGTGAAATTGTACTAAGCTTTATCTTAAAATTGGGAAGGGTGAGTGAAGAAGTCATGTTTCCTGCTTTAGGTCTTGGGTTGCAAGCTTGATGATATACGGGGACACAGCTGATCTTCAGTTTGCCAGTGGGGGCTCAGTTTGTGGGAGGGGATGCAGGCACAACCCATGCTTGCAAAATGCAAGCCCACCCAGTGTACCATTCAGCCAGCACTGGATTTTGTGTGGTGATCCATAAGCCTGTCTGAAAAAATCAGTGTTCCTAGCAAATAGGAAGTTTAGCCATAGTCAGACACACATCAGGTAGGCTCACAGAGATGCTGTGCTGTGGCATGTGCCCCATTGGCTCATGGATTTGTGTGCCACTTGTCTGGAGGGAGCACTTGAGCATCCTCTTGCACAGCACACCAGAGCTTCCAGGTCCCAGAACAAACTTTGGGGATTTTTCAAGGTACAACTAACAGGAATAAATGACAGTTATTGCCTATGGCAGGTTTTATGCCTATGATTTATATGCTACAGAAAATTGTGCTTCTGAATGTAAAGTAAAATGACTGATTTCTCCTGGTGCTGGTATCAGGCATCCAATCTAATTCACCCCTTTTCTGTTTTTGTTTCCTTTTTTTTTTTTTAGCAGAAAAGGAAACAAAGCAGAAGCCAACGTGAGACTGTTCTTTCCTCCTATGGGCCTTTCCATTTTGATCTCTTTTCTGCAAAAGGCAAAGTGGAGGCAGCAAGATGGGCTCTCAGGAGCCCCTCCTTACAGCACAGCCATGCCCTAACAGACTGGGGGAGTGACCAGGAAGAGAGAGTAGGTAATGCATTCTTCTCAGGAGATTTACAGTCTGGAGGCAGTGATGAGGGATGGACAGTAAAGTGGCTGCCTGCAGCAATTGCTTTCAACAGCTCGCTGATGTAGGATGTGACCTAGGAAGCAGGACTGAACCACCTTGTTTTGTTGCCTCTCTGGAGGAATATATACACCTGGTATAGCTTCCATCTCCTGCCTGTCAAAATAACACACGATCACCCCTCCGAAGATCGTTCATCATTTTCATAGCACAATGCATTCTGCTGCTGAGAGGTGGCGGGGGCTGTGGAGGTCTTACTGTCAACACTTTTGAGTCCATGCCCTTTAGTGCTATAGGTGTCTTTGAAAGGGTGAAAGCTTTGCACTCTGAAAGTGTTGTCAGCCAGGAAAAAAGCAATTTGGGGCTGTTACAAAGATTCCACACTTGCAAAGAGATTACATGGGAGATTACAGTGGGAGGAAACAGCTGGGCAGAAAAAATGTTAATAGGAAACACTCCAGAAAGTGGAGAGATGGGAGGGAGAGCACAACATTGCTTCAGATGCAAAATGCAGTTTATTTTCATGGTGATTTTTGTGTTCGTTTTTTTTTTCTGCCCCTCCATACCTAAAAGTGCAAAGTGAAATCGATTTTTGTTCCAAAAACATCAGTCTGTTTTACCACGTGTAGTGGAAAATCTTGGTATATTAATGCAGTATGAAAATTTATGTAAGTAGTTCCAGAAACGTCATGTTGGCAGCATTAACTCAGGCAAGGGGAATATTTCAACTCCTCCAGGATTCGAGTTTTAAAAAAAAAAAAAAAAGGAGAAATAGTACCGAATTGACATATTTGAAGATAGCTTTCTTGGTACCTAGGTGTTATTTTCTGCTTTAATCCAAACTTTCCCAAAGTGGCACATACCCCATTTTCTCATGAACATCTTGAGAGAGCTTTTCTGGAGTGGACTAAATGCAAACTGTGGATGGACAGTAGGATTTTTTGAAAATTTAGGTGGGCGAACAGTTGGCTACAAAATCTGTGAAGTTGCCCTCTCTGGTTAGTTTTATGTCCTGTATCAAGTTTCTCGGGCTGGATTTTTTAATGAAAAGACAATTCACAGCTACTTAGTAGTTAACTAGTAACATCCCTATCAGGCACTTAGAGGTACCTGAAAATAGGTGAAGAGAAATGCTGCTGGGAGTGTGTGTCTCGGCCTGGGCTGCAGGGAGCAGGGGCTGTGCTGCTGCATGCAGCTGTGGGAGCTGGTAGCTGCCTGTCCTGGTTGCTGGACTTGACATGTATAAATCTTTATGCGCTCAGACCATTGGGTCCTACTGGCAGAACAGCCATTCTCCTGCCTGGCTTTCTGGTTCCAAGATTTAGCTTGAACTAGGAACTTGTGAGAAGGGGCACTATCCTGACAAAGACAGTCATTTAATATCAACTGGCAGGCACCAGTGCACATAAAGACTGAGGTGCAAGCTGAGCACTGCTTTAAAGGATATCCCTTTGTAGCCAAATCATAGATTTAGATATTTGGCCAGGCAGAGGCTGTGGACCTGACCTGTGCTATGCTGAAAGATGACATCATCTGGGAGTCTTCCCTGTGAAAATGATAGAAATTCTCAGATTCACTCCCTTCTCCCCAAAATAGGGTCACTGCCAGTTGTCTTTATTTCCTGAAGCCAAATAAACATATCAGCTCATTGGGGGATGAATTAGTGTTACAATTTAAATATTCCTGGCTCAAAGATCCAGATTTGATCTGTTTTGCTCACACATCGTGATTTTACAGCTTGATTTCCAAAACATTTTGTGTTTGCAAAAAGGTACTACTCTGCTATACCTGCAATTGAAAAACCTTTTTTTTATGTGACTGAAACACTAGCTCTCATTATTTATAAATAGCCAGATAAGGCATAGAAGCAAAATTTCACAAACCAAAATGCTCGGGGAAAGATTCAGCAGTTAAAGGATTGTGAATCTCTTTCAATTCTGGCTTCCCTGCTGCAGTTCTCTCTGGGATACCTGCACTAATTTTTTTCCATTGTCTATGCTGCTTCTCAGGGTGCCAATTAATAACTGTTGTGCCTGTCAATGAGCCGTATTGGTTGGTAGAAAATTGGGCTGGGTATGCTCTGGGATTGCCTTTGGTCGCAGACACAGCCCAGAGCAGCCAGGCTGAGCTCTGGGCTCTGTTTTCCCCCTGTGATCACAGGCATTTGAGCCAGGAGAATTTGATTTGGATCCACCTTCAGGCTTATTTTTTTCCCAAAAATATTCAGGTAACTTAAAGGTGACCTGCTGTTCATGGGAAAGAGGCAAGCTGTCCTTGGGGATGCTGTAAACAAGGGAACACAAAGCGGTGGCTGGGTTATGCACAGGCTGCTACCACAGCCCTGGGCTGGGGTTCAACCCTGCTGCCTGCCACTGGAGTGTGTCCCAGAATCTGAAGTATTTGTTCACACCTTGCATTGCAAATAGTGTTGGGTTTTTGGGCTTGTTTTGGGGTGTCTTGTTGCTTTGTTTGTTTTTTAATAAACAGCTCTAGTAATCCTGTTCTGCAGCTTTTTACTTCAGTAGTTTTCAATGTAGCCCTGACAGTTCTGACAGTTTTCTAAAGCCAAAGAGGAACCCCTTTTCTCTTCTCCCTTCCCTTCCCTTCCCTTCCCTTCCCTTCCCTTCCCTTCCTTCTTCCCATAACATCCATTTTTCTTTCCCTCTTTGTGGGAAATGTACAAGCCATTATTGCTGCCTTTCAGGTGGATTCATTTTAATGACTTTCATACATAATAAACGTTACAAAGGTGCCACCTAGGTCCTTCTCCCACACGCACCTTTCTCTTCTTCCCTAACACCAGGGTTGTGATCATCTCTCACACCTTTTGAAGATAAGAATCTTTTAATTTCTAATTCTCAGACTTACTGGAAGAACTACGGGAAAGCAGCTTTCCATTGTCATTGTCCAAAAGTTAGTGCTGCCGCATGTTTGCATTCAGCACTACAGAACTGTTGTTCTAATGGCAGAAACTCTGTGCATGTTCCTGCATTGTAAGGTACCTGACTGTTTTATTAAGTGGGTGGAAAGTGGGGTGGAAGGTGTGGATGGCATCTTCCTTTGAACTTACATTACAGGTATGAGCTGATGAATAAAACTCACCTTGTTCTAACATCTTTAGTTTCCAAGGCTTCTGCTCAGGGCAGCAGCAATACAGGCTGCTACCTGAGCAACCTCAGAGAAGTTGACCCTGGCTACTGTGGTTCTACCTATTTGAAATGTATTTAACTCTGTATTTGAAGCTTCAATCCTGTTTTCGCGCATTTCTTGGTTGTATGTTGAAGCAGCCTTCTTTTTGGGCTACAGCACATGTGGTCCATTAAGTGCATCAGCTGGCGGACAAACAGGAGAGACATAACTTAGCTGTGCACACAGATTATACCCTGCTTACCTCTGATTATGATTTGAAAAACACCTCCAACAAAACCTTCAGAGAATTGTTGTCTATCTACTTCTTATTAGGCCTGTAGTGCTGAAAAAACAGCAGCCTACCCAGGCAGGGTGGCAATTCCAAGCACATTCTTGTGTTGAAAGCCTCAGGATGGAGAGGGATCTGAACAGGGTGTTTGCTGTCTTGGTGAGTTTTTCCACCAAGTCAGTGTACTCATCCAGCTTGCATACAAGTGCTCTTGCCAACATGAAGGATGGAGTAGGTGGAGGAATCATCATCCTTTCCAGTACACTAGCTGTCCATTGGACTAGTAAGTCCATTGTAGAGTCTCAGGCACGTCTGCACATGCCTTTTGGGGAACATTTAATGGGTCCAGTTAGAAAACTAAGGCACCAGGAAAATGTAAATGACCAGCTGGTTTGGGGATGCCATTATCACCTGAATTGCAGTTAGGTATTAGAAATGGCAGATAGATGCTCAAATCCTTTTGAGGATCAGGGTCTCTGTGCATAATGTAATTATCTGAATGTCTGAAGTACAGCTTCTTTACTCCTCTTTTAATAAAAGCAGAAATTTAAATGCAAAACTTCTGTTAAGGCACATTAAGCTTTAAGACTTGAATACAACAATCAGCTCATTCAGCCTCTGCTTTCCACAGCTTTTCTCACTTAGCCAGATGACACATGCATGCTGTGTTTTAGAACTGAGCTCTGCCCTCATTTACACCAGGAACCCTCATTAAATTCAGCTGAATTCATTGAATTTAATAGGATTGCCTGGTGTAATTAATGTTTGAGGACAAATTTTGTCCTTAGTTTTAATGCTTTAACATCATATAGAGCATTCAGATGTGTAACTGGCAGAATATAGGGAATTCAAACATTTAGCTTGTATATATGTTAAATCCAAACCATGAAGTGACATTGACAGTCTTTTCTGCATTTCATAAACAGTTAACAATTTGCATACATCCAGCAGTGATAATATGCCTTTGCATTTAAATTTTAATTATTCTGCAAGTCTACCAGGATGTCACTTGTTTAATGGCTCACTGAGCTTAGAGGTCACCCAGTCCAAGTCTCCTCTAATGGCATTTTTATCTGGGTAAAAGCTTCTACTAATAAGAACACAGCAAACATACTGAAGTGAGACTTATGTAGAGGTGCACGTGAGTTAGAGCGTAGAGAAACTTGGAGAACAGGGGATTATGTTTTCAGAGTGTTTCTTTTTTAATGATTATTTGACTCTGACTAGGATAATAAATTTTTATTCTCTGCTGATCACAACACAGGCTGTCATTTACATGTGCAGCATCAGGCACTACTGAATCAAAAAAGGAAGCATTTTACTCCTCAGTTGTAGAGAGGCAAGTGGCTTCAGCATGTTGGATGACAGTGGATCATGCTACTTTCACACAGTATTGGAACAGACAAACAAAGTTTCCTGGAAGTGTAGACGATCATTCAACACTGCAACATGACACTTCAGCTAAATGCACGCGAATCTCCATTTATTATTTTACATATCATGGTAAAAATTTTTAACTGGAATCACAGGATAGTTTGGGGTGGNTAAAGCAGGTGGCACTGTTTAATTTTTTAGTTTAGTAGTGGTACTTCAGGACAAGTCTTACCCAGGTGCTGCACAAATCTAGCTTAGAGCCAGCTGTGGAACCTGGAGGCCAAGCTAGAAACAGAAATACCAACTAATTTAATAATTCNGTCTACACTCTCTCTGGAGAACCTGGTCAGTGCTGCACCAACCTCATCATAAAGAACAATTTCCTTATGTCTAATCTAAACCTACCCTCTTTTAGTTTAAAACTGTTGTCCTATCACTACGTGCCCTGGTAAATTATTGAGTACTCTCAAAGTCTTTGAGAAAAATGGTGGTCACATACCAGGATTTCCTTTTATCTCCTAAGAAACCCCATGCCCAAGAAAAGTGACCTATACTGGAAAAAACATTCTACTAAAGTAACTTAATACAGTGAGTAACATACCAGATCAGACTAACAGCTGTAAAAAATGAATACTACAATAATTATAATTCAGTTATAACAATGCAAACTGAGAATTTGTACAATTACTGTTAAACCTTGTCTAGAATCATAGCAGCATTTAAAACAAATGTAAAACCTCATAATAATAATGCAAATATAACTACTTTAGATTTGCTATTTTAATATTCACTGACGTTATATAAGT
>VYZS01021485.1:5895-16931 GCA_013400695.1 Neodrepanis coruscans
CTCTATGCAACTACCTGAAAGGAGGCTGTAGACAGGTGAGAGTTGGTCTCTTCTCCCAAGCAGGGAGAGGAAACTGCCTCAAGTTATACCAGGGGAGATTTAGATTGGATATTAAGAAAAATTTCTTCAATGAAAGAGTGGTTAAGCATTGGAACAAGCTGCCCGGTGAAGTAGTGGAATCACCATCCCTGAGAGCATCCAAAAAATAAGTAGATGTGGTGCTTAGGGACATGGTTTAGTGGTGAACAATGGTGGTACTGGATAAATGGTTGGACTCGATGATCTTAGGAGTGTTTTCCTAACTAAATGATTTTATGCTTTCATGTATAATCTGCTAGGGTGACTGTGTAAACAGAGAATGAGCAGTGGAGAGAAAGGGAACACTAGGAAGATGAGAAAGGGGGAAAAAAGAGAATATGAGCAAGCAGGATGCTCCATTGACAAAAGAAAGGATTGAAGAGAACCAGGCAGAGGAAGAAAATGCACATGATGGAAGACTGTCCTTAAAACATCTATCTGAATCTGACTGGATCTACAAATAAGAATGGCATATCAAATGGATGTTAGGTTTAAGAACGATCCTAAACAATATTGCACTTAAAAGATATGGCAATGGGCAAAAGAATGTCTGTGAGTAAAAAATGAGAAAGAAAACAAGATTCAATCCTATAGAGCGGAGCAATTGAGAGGAAACACAGAGTTATGCCTAATCCAGTAAGGAAAATGGATCTGGTTAGTGAGAAACAAGTAAAACGGTTGTGTACTAATACTTATGCCATGGAACGGAAAAGAAAAATGGAATTCCAGTTGCTGGTACTAAATATGAACCAATACATTGCAGGAATAACAGAAAATGCAATCAGGACTGGAACATGATTGTGTTTGGGAAAGGTGAAAACAGAAGCAAAAATGGTGGACAAGAACAGAACATGAATAATGGCAATGGCAATGGGATAAGAAGGAATAGCAACAATAACAGAAGGTCCTATTAGGAGAAAGACACTGTACTGCAGATTCTCAGTTCCTTTGAAGGATATTTCTTCTTTTTTTCCGTGAAGAAATTTTTACCTGACACTCAAAAGACAAAATTCCTAGTAGAAAACAAGTTTTTAAATTGTGAGTTACAGATACCAAAAGAAATGATCTAGTAGTAGCAGGGGCCCAGTTATTTCTGGATCTGAGATACCGTGTATCTTTTTACTAAACAACAGTTAAACAGGAAGGTGGGTATTCTTATGGTTGATTTTGGGAATAGCAAAGTTTTCTGTAATATAACTGGATTAAGAAAATAATAATGAGTTGCAAGACCATTACTTGGTTTTCTTTAGAGTAAACAAAGAAATAAGCAAAATGCTTGTAATAAAAGTTCAAGACTCCAAAGGGGCAAGCTTGATAAACTAAAAAAAAAAAATTGTTTGTTAAATATTCTCTTGGCCTGAGGAGATGTAAAATAGGAAGAACTATTCAAGCTTTTGAGGCATTGCTACAGAATGGCAAAAAAGCAAGACCATGAACGGAACGACTGAAAGCAAAATTTATGCTATAAACTAAAAACTCATCAGGTAGAAATATCAAAGGGAAACCCATAAAATCAGAGTCACCCTGATTCAATCATAAAAGAGAAAGACACTGACAAAGTGTGTCAGATGTGCTTCTGCTAGACAAATATGACTGCAATGCTCTTGTTCTATGAAGCAAGAGCTCACCTGGAACACTGAGCAAAGGTTTTCATTACCCATACTGAAGGAAACTGGTCTCAGACTGGTGCAGAGCAAGCTTATCAGGGTGGTCAAGAGAACAGACAAGCTTCTCCTAGACCAGAAGAGGACACAAGCAACTTGGCTTGGTTAGGCTTGGAAGGCATAGACTTCTAAGACAGCTGTAAGATTTGTACATATAAATATCTTGCAGAGGAAGTAAAAGAGCTATTTAAGAAAAATGACAATGATAACTGAAGAACAAGTGGATATAAACAGGCCAAAATGAAATTCAGGCTGAAGTTAGAAGAAGGCTTCTAGCCTGACCGCACTGAGGTTTTGGAACGTATTTTTAATGACAGCAGTGAAGACAAAGAACTTAACGGGATTTTGATCACTTTGCAAATGGCATAGCAGGAGGAGGTTGCCTGGAATAGTAAGCGAACAAACGCTAGGTTCAGGAAATCTTTTCCATTCCTAATTTAAATAAAAAATTTTTTCACTGAAACTTGGCAGAAGCTGCTCAATGCTGTGTTTTAATGGCTGTCTTTGTTATTTCATGAAATGTACTTAAAAGGATTGTTAAAAGAAAAACCTTTCTGTTGAAAGACAGCATGGTGTTTTTATGATGTACAAACAATAAGTATCCTGGAATCCTAGCCAGCACACTGAAAGCCCATTAAAATAAGTTGCTGCAAATTCATTAGGAATAGTGATAACTATAAAAATGAGGCATTATTGCAACAGCTTAAAATTCATGCATTCTGGAGTTATGTATTTTGGTAAAATTGATGATAGGAAAAAACATCTGTGGTTAGGACAGTGGACTGGGACTTAGCAGCTCAGTTCTTGAATCTGACATAAACTTTAGGGAAACCATTCATTCTGCCACTTAGTCTGCTAGCGGTAAAGTAAAATAATAATTTTCTTTTCCCTTGTCCTGCATATATCAAGGTTTCCATACCTGGACATGGTCACCAATGGTCACTCCAGGGCCACTTCTCATATTACATGTCTCACGTTACTGTGACCAGCAGGATGACTTTGGCTCTACTGGCTTATTCCCACTGTGCTGACTTCTAGCGACCGATTGAGCTGTTCTTACACAAGTAAAATTGCACAATGAGCAGGAACTCAACTACGACAGAAGTCAACCTCCCTACATCAACCTGAAAGATCAAAGCTGTAGCTTGTATATGAATGATATGTAAATGAAAGACAATGTAATTATAACCACACTTTACATGGTCAGTCACAAAACTAGTCTTCAAGTTTAAAGGTCAAACTCAGTCATATTCTTAATATTTAAGCAAATATAAATGTCTATTTTAACTTCATCTTTAATATCTTTTCACAGAATACATTTGTATTTTAAGATGTCTCTCTGAAAATGCTTTATGTAACTTCAGTATCTCCCGGCAATGTAACAAAAGGAAATGGGATAAACCTCAATGATTTCAGTGTAAGCAGAAAACCTTGCTGCATGCCTGGAGAAGTTTTTGTGAAAACAGGCACTACCATATTTGCATATAAGTTGACCTTTTTTAATCCATATTTTGTAATGGGAGGTCTTTCATAATGTTCTTGCTTATTACTGTTTTTACAACATATAAGGTAATACGGAAACCCACTCTACCTCCTGTGAATTAAATACCTTTCATCTTCATTTAAAAAACCCCAGAAGCTATGAATTAATAAGCCCTATTTAACATGATGCAGGACAAATTCTATCTGTCTGGTATGCAGAGAACACAGTTTTATTATCTTCCTTCTGACTGCCAAGAAATCCAGTGAAGAGATGAAGTGGCAGCATAAATGAAGCAGTTCTTTCGATAGGTCTGGAAGACTGCCTGTGTTACACAATATTCACATCATGGCACACATTATTTTGCATTACTGCTGAATGACTACGTGAACAGTGTAGATTAATCTCATGTACAGAAAAAATAAACAATGCTGAAGGTTGCACCAGCCAGAAAGCAGCCACTTGCAGAAACACTGCTGAGGTCTATTTTATACCAGGGAGACAGACAGATAGGCATTGCCCTTTCGCCTATGAAGCAATATGCGAAGAAGAGCCTTGTTGAATGAAGAGGAAGGCTAAAGAGAAAGGGTCTTCCTGTGTGCAGCTCTTTGTACAACTGGAATTTGCCTTTGTACTTGAAGGCTGATGTCTTTATTACAAGGCCACCACAGGCTGCATCCCTGGTGAGAGTATACTACTCTCTCTCCTTTAGGACAACCATGTTTGCAGAACAGAAGTGCATAAAATGCATGCAAATGGGAAAGTAGGTCAAAAGTTCAATCTATAACAATCTCCAGGCACCAGATTTCAAGAAGCACATTCTCGAATTAAGGGAGAAAAAAAACACAAAAGGCCATATAACACCAAGATACAAACTGCAGCCCATGAAGCCTCCAAGCTTCAGCCTGAAGGAAAAGCATGGCAATATCTACTGCTATAGGCAGGTCTTCTTGCAGTTTTCTCTCAGCCATGATCCTAATTGGAAACAAGCTGCTGAGACAGATGGACCTTGGTCTGCCTTCATATGAAGGTCCTTAGACCTGCTGGAATGAGTCCAGAGAGAGCCATGATGATCACAGCACTGGAATCCTATGAAGACAGGCTGAGAGAGTCGGGGCTGTTTCAGTTTGGAGAAGAGAAGGCTCTGGGGAGACCTTACGGCCTACAAGAGAGCTGGAGAGGGACTTTAAACAAGGGCATATAATGACAGGACATGTGGTAACGGCTTTAAACTGAAAGAGAGTAGGTTTAGATTTAAGATGATTTTTGTATGTTAACATTCTTCCTGAAAGTTGTTAGGAAGAAATTCTTTACTTAGAGAGTAGTGAGGCACTGAAACACGTTGCTCAGATGTCCCAAGCCTGGAAGTGTTTAAGGCTAGATTTAAGGCTTTGAGCAACATGATCTAGTAAAAGATGTCCCATATTCCCCACGGCAGGGTTGGAACGAGATGATCTTTCCAACCCAATGATTATCTTTGATTCTGTGATGATTCTATGATACTACCATTTTTATGTTTGTGTTTTCTCCAAGTCTGTTCACACAGAAAAAAAAGAGATGCAGTATGCTTTTACAAAGAGTTAACACATGGATTATAAAAAATAGGTGGTACTTTGTACAACACTACCAACCCCAGGGGGTTTACACAACAGAATGACAAAACACAATAAAAATATGGAAATAGCAGGAGCAAGAGAGGAAGTTTATTTTGCAAATTTTTGACTAGCATATTTGTTTTTCAAAGTTTCTCTCCATAATTGGTAGGGGCAACATTTTTACATTATCAAGAATTCCTTGCAGGATTCAAGTTCCTTTGCAATGGGAAAATTAAATGAGAAACTCTAAAATTACTACAAATTGGAGCAGCACAGTAGTCAGCATGTTATACACTCTAAAATTAGAACTTCCTTCTCCTGGTGTTCCTCAGTATTAGGTCATATAATGAACATTGCAAGTGTAAACTGAACCTGCTGATGAAACGGAAGCAGGACACTCCTTCCTATATAAAACCCAGGAAAGAAGGTTTAGTAAGAAAATCAGGGCAATATTTTATCTACTGCGGAATTGAGATTTCTCTCTCTCTGCTTATAGGGGAGTAACAGCTGTCCCTGAAGAAGATTCTCAAGATATTTCCTTGATCTTGGGAAATCTCTAGAGTGTCCTGACATCACACTCTGGTGCTGATCCCATGAAGGCAAACTAATTTCACAGCCGTAAGTCTAAACCATGAATGTGATCCTAGGGGAGCCACACTTGCCATGACTTGCAGTAGGATTCTTGATGGCACACCTACAACTGTTTGCTGAACTTTCTTTCCTAAACTGTAGGGCACTAGAGGTGAGACTGGGATCAAAAATGTATGATAGTGGGCAATGCCCTTCCCTTCTGCCAAATCTTACTCCCACCACATGAATCTGAGAACTTTTTGGCCTACCCAGGGACTGGGAGAGGACACAGCTCAGCATTGAAAACTCTCCTTGTCTTTACATAGTAATGAAAAAATCAATAATCATAGACAAAGTATTAGTTTATCATTACCATTATTACCTATGGTGTTCTGTACCATAAGTACAAAGTTCCTGAAAATCTCATTCCATGCCCGGCAAACTACAGCCAAAGACAGAAGAGCCTGCTGGTTATAAAGCATGCTGTTAATCTTTGTTTTTCCCTTCCTCTTGCAAACAAAACAGTCTCAAGTCCAGGAATTTCATTTAATTCACCTTATCACCAATTAACACAAAATTCTAATTATTGATTCAGATGGTGGTGGTGGGGAGGGGGGAGGAGATTAACTTCTCTCCCTTCCTAGCCTCAATTTCCCTTTTTTTCCCCACATGCCACGCTCAGTCTGCTGGAGGACAGGCAACACAGGCAGCTGTGGTCAGGCAGCTGCTCCTTCCTGCTGTGCCTCCCTTATTCCTTGTCTTCCACAGATCTTGTTCTTCCTGCCCCTCCAAGGAACAGGAGCAGGTCCACAGATGTGTCCTCAGTGTCCACAGACATGTCCTTGTTGATAGTCCCTTCCCACTCACTCGGCACAGCTCTCTTCCCCAAGCATGTGTGGGCCTGGCAGTGGGGACTGCCGGAGGACTGACACCCTCCATGGGGCACCTCACAGCCTCACCAAATCCTCGAACTTATACCCCAAACCCCCACTGCCAACAAACCCCCAGAAGCCAGGGCTGTTGTAACTTAAGAAATCATACTGTGAGCCCTTCTTTTGAACCAGCAAACTAAGGAAAAGAAACGGCGAAAGGCCAAAACACGCATTGCCCAGGCATCTCCGAAAGCTGCAGCAGCTGGGCTGCTAACGCACATGGCTGACATCAGCCAGGCTGGGTTTTTGCAAGCAACTCATTCTGCTTTTTCCAGACAAAATCAGTTTTAGCTGCAAAATCCAGTTATCCAGGTGGGTGTCTCTGGTTTTCGGGGAGGGAGGGGGTGTTTCAAGCATGGGGGAAATGTGTTGGCAGGCTGTGGGAAGGGGCCGACGTTCCATCTGCTGGGGTTGCAGTTGGCACAGTCACACCAGCAGGAGCATGAATTTTGTGCCAGTAAAACTTTCAGGGTAATGCTCCAAAAGTAATAGCTGTAAATATTTATCTTTTATGCTTAAAAAGCATGACTACACAGAACTGCTAGATGCCGGTGCATGCACTGGAGGGACAGGAGAAGGGGAGAAAAGTCAAGGCCCAGGAAGAGACCTGCTAAGCTCCTTCTAAGGTAAATTTTCTGTAGCCTGTTAGCTAGAAATCATCCATTTTAGAGAGAAGCATGCATTGGAGTGTTTTGTTTTCTCAGAGAAGTGTGGAATTTGAAGCCAGGTCCTTTGGCTTATCTGTTGTAAACCATGACTGCTTCTCAGCACCACACCACTCAGTATTTCCTAGAGAAGGGATTCTGAGAAAAAAGAAAGAGCCCCAGTTCCCTAGAAGCATTAAATTAACACAAGGGATCTGTAAACGAAACAGCAGAGGTTTGAAAGCCTTACCCTTTACTGTTTCCTGCTTTCTTGGAAAAATCTCAGTATTAAAACAGATTGGATTACATTACAGGACTAGTTGCTGCTGAAGAATTTTATTTTGGGTTATAAAACACAATGTTTGCTGTTTTTCTAATTCAATTTGCTTTTACCTTTCATACGTCACACTGTTACTACGGTTCCTGTGAGAAAATGCAGGTTGTTAATGCCTGCAAACTACCCCAAATATCATCTGCTCTCACTCTGCAAAATAATTGTGGGTAAAAACTGTGTAGTAAGTGTAACGCTGATGTGAAGAAGTATGTCACAATTTCAAATCTATTTACAGCTTTTGCTTTGGGCATATAAAAAAACATTACATTAAGAACTTGTTTCCCAAAAAAACTCCAAAAGCCAATCTTAAAAGGTTAAGACATCTCTAAATTAAAACAAACACTGACCCAAACACACCAACCACTTTACATCTCTGAATTATAAAATGTAAATAAGTGATCTTGTAAACTTTATTTTCAAGGGCTTGTGCCTTTGTAGTGAAGTTTACAGCTAGAGTAACAACATCAGCAGCCTTGTGTGGACTCGGACTAATTTCACCACAAAGGGCTAACTATAACTTCAGCCCTACGCTGCAGTCCTGACAAAAGGAAGACTCACATTTAACACAGTGGGAATTTTTGCCAGGTGACAGCCACAGGATCAAGCTTCCTGGGTAGGATAAAAATATAAACTGAATTTTTATTTTGCATTTAAAAGTTTTAAGTAAGCGAAGCAAAAATTCTTGGCACTCCCAAATGACATCAAAGATTGAGGGAGGAAAAAACCATAAGATTCTTGGTAGCAATATATTTAGCACCTTTCTTGGAATGTAATTGTTACTGGAAACTTTGGGGGTGTATCCCTATGCATTAACCACTCTTATACTCTGAACTCATAAAAGTATTACACAATATTCTAACTACCTCAAAAAGCATAATAATAAAATCACAGTGCTTCACAATAATCTAAAGATAAAGAGAATAATCAATTTGCAGCTGGAAAAATATATGCTACTGCACATGTTACTGCAATTAGAATTTCTCTCCATACTGCAGTGATACTTTTCACACGGCAAGTATGAACAGAGTTAAAAATATAAAAGTGGCAGGCCTAGGCAAGTAATAAACTCTGCCAAATTTATAAACGTGTGTAAAAATTCGATTTAATGATTTTTTTTTCTATGTATTCACAAGCTATATGAAAAATGGGGGTCAAAGGGAAGTTGCAGTGAAAACAAGTGATACAGGTCAGGATCAGATTGTTTTTCCTGTTGTCTTTTTATAATATCTATCTACTTGGTTTCATCTTCCTGATGCCACCTGTATGCTAAAACAGTCAAGTTTTAATGAAGAATCCTAATGATACCATAATGCCTATAAGCAATATCCCCTCTTGAAATGGCACAGTATAGCACTATCAGATTTGAAAAAGAGTGAATTCTGTGAGTGAAAATCTACAGCCACTGCCCTGTGTGTGTGTTTGTTCTAGAGTGTTTGTAAGCAGTTTTGTTTAAAGGTAAGAGAAAAACAGACAGTCCATCAAAATCCCCTGGAATATTTTACCGCCACCTTTATAGTTAAAAAAGACATACATTGATCTAAAATCACACTATTGCACTGCAGAGCCATTTTTAAGCTAGAAGAAAATATAAATGACATGGACTAACTAATGAAAATTACACAAGAGCCCTACAGATTTTTAAATTATTTATTCTAGTTCCTTTTACATAATAATGTAGTTTCTAATATCATGAGCAGAAAATATAGACATCAAAACACACAGTTATTACAATATTAAAGAAAATGCCTCAACTGTAAAATTTTCTGCATTTCAAACTGAAATACTGAGATTTTTTTTTCAAAAAGTTAAATACAGAAATCATGGCTCAGACTTGCCTGCAATTTGCAGGTGACTTAAAATTACCTGAAAAATAAATTAAGATACTATTCACCCAACTGAATTCCTAGTTGAGTGTTCAGATCAAACAGCAACAAGAACAGTATCTCCATATCTTTGGATGTAATTTTAAAACTCAGACACAAAATTATAGTAATTTTGACAGCACAAGGGATAATTATGGTTCATACAGAAGTCTTTCTGTCTCCCAACTGCACATGTACCTATGAAGTTATAATAATATAAAAAAGTATTTGCTGAGGGAGAAAAAAAAATTAATTTTTCTTGTTCAATACACAGTATGCCTGTTCAGCATTTAATACTTTCAGACTTACTTTCTTTTACCTCTTCTCCTTCAGAGTACATTTACCACTGACCATCAGAGTTTTCGAAGTGCTGCCACTGTCTGCCTTGGGACATGAGGGGTGCTCCTTATTTTAACAATTAAGTCCCAACTACATAAAAAAACCACATTAGTGGACTAAAAATATTCTAGGCTGTCACAACCAATAGATGTCCTTGTCTGAATGTTTTTAAAGGAAGTTAATGTTAAATCTAGGTACTCTATTTGAGCTGCAATTCAAGTAGAAAGGAAACAGTCTGAATTCTTCGCTCTCTTTTAGAATGCAATCCCTACAAACTTCTGTGAAACTCTGGATTTCAGGAAAAGCAGACCAATGTTATATAAACACATTGAACTTTATAGAAATAAAAAATTTCGAACTCCGTGTGAGGTTCTACACCCACTTCTTGATTATATAGCTATATTTGTGGGTGGATGTGCATACACACTTATTTTAGACACCTGCAAACATCTGACTTCTTAAAAAACCTTAAATATTGATCACATATTGTGTGCTAACCATGAAGTGCTAAACTACCCACAACCAACAACAAGAAAACAATTCTCAGAAAGGGTTTCTCTTAGGCTCTTGTAATACTTGCAGAAAGTTTCACATTATTAATATTTAGAGCTAAAAAAATTATTCCAGTAGCAGATTCCCAGAAAAAATAGAGTCATACTAAATATTTAATAAAATTCTTCAACATAAAAATAATTAATGAATACTGTATAGTATTAGTTATTTTATATACGAATTCAATTTTTGAGACCATTATGCTTTTCTTTTTAAAAAGAGGCTGTGCTAGCTAATAGATCATAAGAACTTACAAATATACAAAATAAATTTATTTTTAAAATAATATGCTTAGAAATAGATTCCTCATTTAAGTGTGGATTATATGACAAAATATTTGTTTTGAAGAAACCGAGTGACAGAATTAGAAAAGTAAATTCATTCTGTCTGAAATATTTAAACAATGTAGTGACTTCCTACTGTGAATCCTACTCACGATATTCAATGTGAAAACAAGTCAATATAGCTTGACAATAAAACCAGAGATAGTGCTGTAACTGACAGCCTTGGGTGCAAAGGAATAAGTGGTTTAAATGCAGAACGTGGGACAGATTCCCAGTTGATGGTCCACTGGTTCAGCTTCTTTCAGTAGGACTACAACAATTTAAACCATCTGAAGGCCTACCTCACCATTTTGTTGTTCAGACAATTCAATATTCAGGGAGGAAAGGAGAGCAAGACTTCTAGTAAAATGAATACCATCACCTGATTTTGTGTTTTTGTTGTTTTTAAAGTAGGCAGATCTCTAAAAGACAATAATAATATCACACTGTAGATGTGGGACTGAAATCAGTAAGACACAATAAATTCAGTTATGGGAAACAGCTTTGAATGGTTTTAATTATATTTTCCTAGAAAGGCTTATAGAATGTTATTGATATTTGACCTGGATAGCTCTGTTTTCTATTACAAAGTACATAATATCAATACAGCACCATATATGTCTGCATTCAGAAGTCCTTAACCCTTTGCAGGCCCCAAATGAA